>CAUYQG010085975.1:0-19627 GCA_963574415.1 Tarsius wallacei
TTGTGGGGTACAGTTAAGGATTAGATATACATCTGCAGATGATTTAATTGCACATCAGTAAAACAAAATAAACTAAAGACAGAATGCTGCAGAATATGAAATATGTTTTTTCTTTCTCTGTTCAGTTGCTAAACAGCAGACCTCAAAGAATTGCTAGTACATAAGAGTCATCATTTATTGAATAAATAAATAAATGAATAAAATAATTCAGTAAGATCATTATAAGACTAAAATAAAAAAGAAATCTTGAAATTTTATTTTGCAAAAATATCCCTAAAAAAATTAGTGAGAAATTATACTAGATGTAAAATTATTCATAATAATAACCAAAATTCAAACTACTTTGAAGAAAATGTCATTGTATAATTAGATACTATTTAATAATTACATTAAGACAATAAAATTCTATTGAGAAAAATAAAACAATGATTAATTCAATAGAAGGTTATAACACGGAGTGGATCAAGAGAGCATACAGAACATTCATCTACCTCCTCTTCAGAATGTAATTATTTAAAAATGACAAAAATGATAAATTTTAAAGAAACAGTACAAAATATCCAGCAAAAAAATGATAAATATTTCTGTCTACAAAGTAGAAGTTTCCAAGACGTTCCTGGAATAGAGAAAGTAAGTGCTGTCAAATTTTTAGAAGGAAAAAATAGTACATAAACAAACAAACAATAAAAAAAGAAAAACAGGAAAAAGTCCTGTACAGAAAAAGCACTATGAAGATAATTCTTTTACAGAGTTACTTTAAATTCAAAAACAGATTAAATAAGTTGCAAAGAAGGACTTTGGGGTAATTTTTAAAGTATTTACTTGAAAACTGAATTCAGAATAGTTGGACCCATTGGGCTTCTGAGAAATTGATGAAACACAAAGCTAAAAAATAAACAAAAACAAAAGTTAACTCAACAAAATTAAAAGTTGGTTGTTTTTAAAAAGACAAATGAAATTGATGAGATCACTGCATTTTCTCTAAGACAAAGAGAAAATAAAAACCTTGGGAAAGAGAAAGGACAAAGCTATAGACACTGAAGAGAGTTTTGTAGTTATTACTGTTGAGCGACTATAGTTATACAAATTTATGCTAACACATTTAAAAGCTTGAATGAATTGGAATAATATAATAAAAAATATAAATTTAATTCAATAAAATCAACATCAAACAACCCAACAATTGTAGAAGAAATCAAAACACTGTAAAAGACACTCTTAAGTGAATATACAGATTATCCCCAAACCTTGATAGCTATGTTGCTTATATATGGACTATTGACTGTTATAAAGCAGAAAAAATAAAGCTTTTAGATCTCAGTCTACAAAAAGCTAGTACAACCAAAGCTGTCCAAGAATAGCAAATAATAAAAATAATTAGTTTTAGTACTTCATTATCTAACATTTTTATTTCACATGTTGTTAGACATTATTATATTAATTAAAACTTTGGATTTCTTCCGTATTGAATCTCTATTTGGATTTCTTCCCTGTTGATTTATGGCTATTTTTCCTTCAGGAAAGTTCGCCTTTTCCTCATATAAAAATCTTTTTACTTCATTTAAGAACTTTATATAGAGAGTTTGGTACATATTTTTACACTTAAGTATATATAAGTTTATAAATAAAATTTACATGTAAAGAATATATATAACTTTGTACTTATATAAGGAATCTTTTCACTAATATAAATAACTCTTACACATGAAGGATATCTCTTTTTTTATATGTTTTTTATGTTCCCTAGTTTTCTCTGTCTTTAAACATGCTAATGCTATTTTTGAAACAAATTTTATGCTGTTTGATTTTTATGACTTCTAGTGTTTGCTTTTATAAATATTTAACTACATTTTTTACCTGTCATAACCTTACTATTTACATTATAATACTAATCATCTTAAACTCACTTTAGGAAATAAGTTTATATTCTACCTTCCTTTTCCCTGGCATATTTACTTAACCATTTTAACCTCATTTGCCACAAAACATACCCTTTGCGCCTGGACTTGAAATAACATGTTTGGGCTATAATTAATATTAGAGTGTGTTTCTGGTTTTTATTCTATTGCATTGACTTATCTCTCTCTTTATGGGATTGATACTACCTTAAGCAGCTCTAATACTTTGGAAACTTCATTTAAAAAAGTTTTTTAAGGACATAGCTTATGAACCATTTAAACATTCATTAATCCAAATAAACTTTAAAAATCTTTTGTTTGCCCCCGACATTAAAAAACTGAAGACATAAATCACACAATTTTATTTGAAACTTAAAATCACTTTGGGAAAAATCATCATCTATAATATTGAGTCATTACATTATAGACAAGGAATACATCTTCATTTATTCAAAAGTGTTTTTGTGCCTTTTATTAAAATTGTTTTTTTCAAACTGTGGATCTTAGACACTTCTTGTTAAGTTTATTATTGTGCAGTTTTAGTTGCAATTCTGAAAATAGTCATTGTTCTCTATAATGTCTTAATGGTTATTGCTGATGGTCAGGAAAAATAATAATTTCTTTATGTTTACAGCTTTCTAAATTCTATTATTATTTATGATGGTTTTACAGTTGATTCTTTTGAGTTTTCAGGAAGATAATAATATTATCGACTAAAATAGCATGCATTACAGAAATCCTGGGATGAATGTCTTGTTTTGACATTAACTGTTCTAGTATTTCACAGTAAGCATGATGTTGGTGTTGTTTTCCAGGTAGATAATGAAATTTGCCTGTGCATAAGACACAGAAGGGCTGTGAGGCTGCCTTTAGGGACTATTTTTTTCACTATTTCCTACCATTGCCTTCTTCTGCAGACAGGTCTTCTGACTTTATTTCCTTACATGTTAAATATGTGTTTAACATATTTTTCTGTCCTACTAAGAAGATCAAAATGTTTTATCCCTTAAAACTTTGAAATTTCACTGAGAATTTTCCAATAAGCTGTCAAATTTCAAGTCACCCATCTATCTTTTTTCCTCATTTCACATGTGCTTGCGTCTGCTGCATGGAGATTTTATTTTAGATTCATATTAATCTTCTGCTGCTGTCTGCAATTTGATCTTAAGCAGAGTATTAAAGGAGACAGGGAAAATTTTAAAAGATGCACAATTCTTGTACATACTGAACAGGACCATTACAACTATTGATGAGACATTCTCATGAGACAAATTCATAATTGATATTCGCTGATAAATCCTCAGAAATCAAATTCCCCTGAAATACAAGGCACCTTGACATCATGGACCTTTCATGACATAGACTCAAACATGCTGGTAGTTCCATTTCTAAGATGATTTTGAAAAAAAAAATTCTCATTTTAGCTCAGTGGATTTTGGTCTGAGTTAGTTTATCAATGAACAGATATAGAAACATGCTAAGACGAGATTCTGAAGGTCCAGGAATCTGTCTGTCTCTTCCTCTGTCATTGCTTTCATTCTTTTCATGATTTTACGTTGCCCCGATCTTCTTGCAAGCTTATTCTACTTCCAAAAGAAGATTTTTATTTGTTTACATTCTAAAAAACTTTAAATTAGCACTCAGAAAAGTGAACAAACATGATTTTTCATATTGCTGACAACCTGACAACTTTAAGTTAATACATTGGCGTAATACACACATTTTCAAACTTAAAAAGTCATGTATTTATGTACTTTTTGAGATTTGGAATAAATAAAATAGGGGCTGAAAGCTATAACTGGAGCAACCAGTGATTTGTGATCCTTTTTAGATATTTCTTAATTCTATTTTTGGATCTTGTTTTTCAGTAATTTGTGTCATATTTGTTTAGTACACATATTGAAACTCAGAAAAACTTTTACTGAAATAACTGCCTGGTCATGTTTAAGTTGAAATAGAACAAATAGAGGGATTGGCTAAAAGAAAAGAGAAACTTGCTTAAACTCAGTTAGCATAACATTTTAGATGGTATATTTTTACATTATTATAACATTTAAAATTTATGTTAAAATATACATTGTCACACTCGACTGAAAATAGAGGGACTGAGGAAGCATGAAGAATGAAAGAAAAGTAGGGAAACATCTTTAGTTTAATAAAGAAAAGCTGCCTGAGTAATCGAGCCTTTCTTAGGCAGAACTGTGCTATGGGCAATGTTTGTTTTTTATCCACCCCCATGGCTTCCTTCTGCCCTCGGCACCTGGTATCCTCATCTGACCTTTTGGATTTCCAAGGTCTCCACTTTGGTCAGAGCTCTATAGTGTTCATATTTTTCCCCTCTTTTACCATTAAAATTTGGCCACCTATACTTATTTTTTAGGTTTCTAGTTTCTGATTAGCTGGAAACAGATGGTGTCTGAGTCAGGCCATAGCTCACTGAAAAGAGAGATTTAGCATAGGCTGTGGTAAGTAGAATGGTAGGGGAAATCCTACAGAGCTGTGACAGAGTTAGGGCTAATGGCTTCTTCTTTCTGCTTCTCTCTGCTCTTTTTTCTGTTCTCTACTTCCTTTCTCAGCCCTTGTTAGGCATCCAATTTTCTTCCTTTGTCTTCATTCTTGCCTCTCCCATTGTTAATTGGTTTTATCATTGTTTAGGTTTTCAGGAAAACCCCTTCATTAGCCTTACTCGTTTTTCATGATAGGCCACTGGTTGGTTGCCAGCCTGACATACATTCCTTCTTTGAGGTGCCCACCCCTTCTCTGCAAAATGTAGCTTTAGCTGGCAGGAACCCAGGGGATCAGGGACCATTGGCGGGGAAAGATTTTCTTTGAAGATACTGTGAGTAAAGAGGCAATGCTTGTATCTGAAACAGATGTTTCAGGACTTTCGGGAATCTTGAAGCTCTTCAGACTCCAGGGCTGCCCTGCTGAGTGACTGGTGGGTTTGGCAGCACATTTTGCTGCCTTTAGCTAATCCAGTGGGTTTCTGAGGCACAGAGGGAATGAGAAAAAACAGAATGCTTTCCTCAGCATCAGTAGCACGTTTGTAAATTTCACTTGAGAATACTACCCCCTCATCTGAAATGGTGATTACATTCTGACTAGATTCCAAGATATTTTGACTTCCTAGCATGGTGTAGGCGAGCACTGACCAGCACACACATCTCCTAGTGTTTTCTATTGATTACATAATTTGTCTAAAAGATAGGTCAGATTAGGCAAGGTCTTCCTCACACATTTTTTTCCCCCAACATCGGTGGCAGATAGACCTGCTCGCCTGTTTGTTGATGTGAGTGGCCTTGGCAAGAAAGAAATCCCGTCCCCTGCTTAAGGAACTCTGCAAGAATTAACAAGGATAAGTATAAGGAGGTCAGTTGTCTGTCCCCAGGTGCAGAGCCTTAATCTGAAAAGCCCAAGCAGCTGGTTACCCCGGATTACACAGACCTAGTAGCTTTTGCCCTCTGCCTCTCTCTTTCCAGCACACACACACACACACACACACACACACCCTTCCCTTCTACTAGTGAAATGTATTTTCCATTGTCAAATTCACTTTCTTAAGGATATCTCGCTTTACGCGTGAATTCTCGGCCTGCAGAGTCAGCCTGTTCCCCTCCCAGTCTGTAACAGGACCCAAACAGGCGCTCAGACAATGTTTCCAGGAGTTTTAGGATGTTTATTTCTTGGGGACAAACAGAAACTCGCCAGCTCAGGGCTGTTCGCCCCCGCGCGCGCGCGGGCGGCCTCGCTCTCCTCCCTCCCCCGCCCCCCACACCCCCCTCCCGCCCCCTCTCGTGCAGACAGACGCCAGGTCTCCGGCAACATGTACAGATAAACGTCTCCGAGGGCTCCTGAGTTCAATGTCACGCTGGGCAGAAGTGGAGCAAGAGCGGAGAGCGTGTGTGGCGCGCGGGCGGGGAGAGGCCCTTTCCGGCCAGCAGAGGGCAGCCGAGGGGAGGCGCTGGCGCGCGAGGGCTGAGCCTCGCCTCGCCTCGCCTCGCTCGGGCAGCCTCAGCATCAGCACCAGCCGCGCCGGAGCCCGGAGCGCAGCCACTGAGGGCAGCGGCGGCGGCGGGAGCGAGGCGCGCAGCGAGCAGCGGCGCCGGCGGGAAGCAGCAGCCGCCGCCGCCGCCGCCGCCGCCGCGACGGGCAGCCGGGCTCGCCGGCAGTCGGCTCGGGCCCCTGCCCCCGCGGCTTCGTGTCCCCGGCGCCGGGCGGCCGGCGAGTCTGGAGCCCGCGCCGTCGCCGGCCGCGTCCTCCGGGCATGGAAGGAGGCGGCAAGCCCAACTCCTCGTCCAACAGCCGCGACGATGGCAACAGCGTCTTCCCCGCCAAGGCGCCCGCGACGGGCGCGGGGCCGGCCGCGGCCGAGAAGCGCCTGGGCACCCCGCCCGGGGGCGGCGGGACCGGCGCGAAGGAGCACGGCAACTCCGTGTGCTTCAAGGTGGACGGCGGCGGCGGCGGCGGCGAGGAGGCGGCGGGGGGCTTCGAGGACGCCGAGGGTCCCCGGCGGCAGTACGGCTTCATGCAGCGGCAGTTCACCTCCATGCTGCAGCCCGGGGTCAACAAATTCTCCCTCCGCATGTTCGGGAGCCAGAAGGCGGTGGAGAAGGAGCAGGAAAGGGTTAAAACTGCAGGCTTCTGGATCATCCACCCTTACAGCGATTTCAGGTGAGGGCTCCCCGCCGCCGCCCCACCCTCCTCCCAGGCGCGCCCTCAAACACGCTGCCCGGCGCTCGGGAGGGGGCGCCCCGGGGACTGGGAGGGCCGCCGGGGGTGGCGCTGCTTGCCGGCGGCTTCTACTCCGGCAGAGCGGACTCCGCTCGTCTCCGGCGAGTTTCCACCCGGGAGGGGCTGGAGGGATGAGCTCCTGTGGGCCGGGGACCCCTGGCAGGCTCTCCTCCTCGGCCTCGCGCACTTTGGGGGGCAGAGGGGGGATGGATGAGGGCCACGGCGACCCTCCCCCGACCCCCGGGGGGAGAATGCTGAGTTGCGCCGGGGAAACTTTAACTTCAGAGACGGGAGTGTAGGGGAAGCGGGCAGACGCCCTTCCTCGCGCTGCTCCGTCAAGATGTGTGTCCCTCCTAAACGGGGAAAAGAGGCTTCTGGGGCTCAGGAGCAGATGGGGCAACCGGAGACAGAGACTCACAGGTCCTAGCTGTTCCAGCCGCTCCAGCCCCTTGGGGAGTGTTAATCTGTTTTTCTTCTGCTTGTAGGCTTGGGTGTCCTCACTGTGTGTCTTCAGACAGTGGCTTGCAGGCTGGGGAAGGGTGATGTGCACTGGGATGTTCCCTGACTTGAGGTTTCAGTGGAGTCGGGGCGCTGCCAGCCTGGGCAGGAGCGTGACAGGAAGCCACTAATTCCCGAAACAGAGACGGGGGGCGTTTCCAGAGCCCCCTTCCCGAAATAGAGCGACACCCTTTCTTGACCTTGACTACAAGTCTCTCTCTCTCTATATATATATATTTTAAATTCTCTTTCCTGTTCCCCAGCTCGGGAAGAAAGGCAGAAGAGCAGTCAGCAGGACTCTGCTTTGAATCATTACAATTAAGACATTTTTCTGATCTTATTCGTCGCCCGAATATTCATCGGGTTACAAGCGTGTTTAGAGATTGTCACATGAAGGTCGTGAAGTAGATCCTCTTATTCGCGTGCGCACAGTTATCATATTAGCTCCTGAACGAGTCTGGACTTTCCATTTAAAAATCCAACTAGTAACTCGGGGTAATATTTATTTATTTAACTGAACTCGTTCGACAAAGAAAACTAAAATCAACTAAAGGCGTATGTGCACAAACGAAGCAGTTTCAATAGGCTTTCACTAAACAACCAGCAAATATAACAATACAAAGCAGCATTGCTTTGAGTTGTGTTTAGAAACTAAAGGAAATTGCCATCGGCTCCACGCCTTAATGGGAGCTGTCCACAGTTCTGAATGACATTAGCTGTGAAAAACCCATACTCCCGCCACAAAAAGGCTTGGAGAGACTGCCTTTGCCTTCTCTAGGATATTAATCGTCTCAGAAATCAGTAGCCACTGTGATTCGTGCATAGAGTGAATTGATTTTAGAAAGTGTATAATTTCAAGGTACTTGTTTGCAAAAACATATGGCAAAGTCCAAAGAAGGACTTATAAATCCTAATGACATTTATAGTTAATAGATCATTAAGAGTTTGATTGAAAGAATGTTCATATTAAAAGCACTTACTACATAATCAAACCTATTTCCTCCACTAGGATGATACTCAGGGAAGCAAACTTATAAATGACCTTGTTCCAAGATATATAAGGTTGTGATGTCCTTTAGAATTTTAAAGGTTGGAATCAAGTGTAGAATATTTTATCTTCTTCGGTCCCCAAGGAAAGATGTTACAACTCATATTATAATATTTAATGAAAAAATTTACATAAAACAGCTTTCAGTCTTAATAACAAAAACAAATGTAGTATTATTCAGAAATATATAAGGTTCAATATTAACATGCAAAAATGCTAAACTTTAATTTTATGCTCAATTAAATTATTACATATAATTTATTTTTTCAACAATGTGAAAAGGACTACACTTTTCAAAATGATATAATACATCAAATAATTATAGTTTTTCTCATTTATTGGATAAAAAATAGGGCCACTTTTCAAGAATTAGAATAGTGAACCAAAGTCTTGAATGAGTGAAATTTGTAAGATTAAAAAATTCTCTAGATTTTCCCAAGGAAGTCTTCTAAGACAGAATATCTCTTTATAAACAAATTGTTACTGAATCCAGGAAGAAATTGAAATCAAGTGATAATTCAATTTTTCATGCATTTCAGAAAAATGGGAAATGATTAAAGAGTGAGCTAATACGCTGAACAAACTCCAATTTGGAATAGTTTGAAATGTTTGATTTTTTTCCTTCTGTAAATGGAAAAAATATCAGGCATAAATAAAAATTATTATTATTTAGATATTTTTAAACTAGAAGATGTCTGAAAAAGTAGATTTTAAAGCTCATAATTACAGTATACACTGGGTTTCTAAAAGAACAAACTAAAAATGTAGCATACACTTATTTGCATTCAGAAGATGTTATTAACTTACTATTTTATTCTTTTTTTATATAATTTCAATACCATACCAATATGAGATTTTCCAAACCTACAACATGTCAAGATAATGCAATGTAAAAAGCAAAAATATGGAACACAAAATTCTGGCAGTAGTTTTTTCTACAGGAAAAGCAATGTGTGAGTTATCTTTAATAGATACTATAAATGTTTGTGGTTATGATCTGTTCACTTAAGGCCCTTTCCTGAAGGATATTTTAAGGGAAGTGCTTTATTACAATTCCTAAAATGCCAAATTTAAGTTCATCAATCATTTAAGCATCACTGAGAGAATGACACTTAAGAATACTTTCCACGGATAGGGAGAAGATATTGGAAATGAAGATACCCAGAGAATTTTTTTTTCCTTGACACTTTTATAGGCCTTTTTGTGGCTAGGGAAGTTTACTCCTTCTGTTCTTACTCCAGGGCACGTCGTGACTTTAACACTGTGGCTAATGTTCTAGTTTCTCTTCTCAGGATGATTTTTAAGGCTGTCTCCTTTCCACTTTCCTCCAGGGGCAGAGCTGTGCTTTCAGTGAGACTCTCAGAAAGCTAGCTAGCACCTCTTTTACCTGCCAGAGCCCAAGAGTGCTATTTGCTGTGTCTGGCAGGTAGTTTTTTCCTATTTCCAGTTAAGTAGGGCAGAGGTGCTGTATTTCCCTTCTTTCTCAGGAGAGGAAGATGCTAGAAATCTTCAGGGAGTAGAAAAGAGTCCAGTAGTATAGACACTGTTAGAAATAACTGGGCAAAAGCTAAAGAATTCAGAAAAAAAAAACATAACAAAGCCTCATGTTTTTGTTTATACTGTGGTATGTAAGCACCCAAACTAGGAAAATGGGGATAGTTACTTTAAAAAAATTTTATACTAATCATTGAGAACCTTGTCTCAGTCCTACTGAATTTCATGTAAACAATACAAATGCACATTTAATTTGGACATTAAACGTGATTTTTGAAATTAATAGTAATTACATATATATTAATTAGCTAAAGTTTTACTTTTTACTTAATAAAAAAGTGACACTGGCCTAGCACTGTTCTTCCATAGCCAGTTGATAGTTATGAGGTAATCATTCAAATAGATCAAAAGAATATTTAGAATACTTTTGTGTATGATTTTTATTATCCAAGTCATTTACCTTTGAAAAACTTATCACCGGACTGTTTGCAATCTCAGAGATTCTGACATTATTTTGTTAGATCGTGCTTATACAAGGGCTCTTTAAAAATAATGCTCCTAATCCATATGTTGCCCACCAACATCTTGCTCCTGAGATGGGATGAGATATGGTGTCTTGACTTCTTATTTCTCCCACTTTTTTTTTCACCATTAGTGTGAGTGTGAAAAGCTTATTGTATCATAAGTCTTCAAGGACTCTAGAGACGGGAGTCACTTTCTGAAGATACTGCTACTTGTGGTCAACCGTCTTTGCCTCGGGTTGCATCCACAATTGTGCTGATCACTGATGTGTTCATTAGGGAAGGGAGACTTCACCTATATTATACAGTTTGTCACAGAGAGAACATTTGTTTCCAGGAGATCCTCACAAGAAAACAATTCAACCTTCTGGGGTATAAGAACTAATTAGCCTATTCTTATGTTATATTCATGCTAAATGCATTCTGTATTCTACCAGCAATGCTTCTTTTATTTGCTGTCTACATCAGTAGAACCCAAATTAATCATAATTTTTTAATTTTTTTCTATGTTAGGTGAAACTGTTTATGCTTATAAATTCAATTACTTCTCTTAGTTGCTCTAGCAACTGTTAGGGCCAATTAAAGTAAAATTATTTGATAGATTTAGAGGAGCGGATTTATTTAGCTACTTTTTCTTAGTGTAATGAAAGCTATAAAACTTTAAATTTTAGCAAATGTTTTCACTATTTAATTGCATTTAATATCTATTAAGGTGATATTAAACTATTCAAGTATTACAAGACAGTTTTTTTTTTTTCCTGAGTAACTTTTGGGATCTTGTTATAAATTGAGAATCAGTGGGCAGATGAACTTTACCAATTATATTTATTATATTTAATTATGTGGACTTGTATTTATGAACTTTCCTGTTGAATAATAATAAAATGAATTGAAATGCTTTGGAACAATATATAACTTAGTATTTTTATTATAGGCTCATTTAACAAAATTGAATTCAACTATATCTGCTTGATTAAAACAGCAAACCAAAACAACTTCACCATCAAAAAAAAGTATAAATAGCATTTGTAATTCTGCATTATTGTACCCAATAAACTTATGTCCTAAAGTGTGCATGAGATTTAACAAAATGAGTTTGGTATTGTTTTCAGCTGAGCATTTAGCCATTCTTTGTATAATTCCTGTGTTAAGCAGATAATTTATTTCATAACTTAGAGACAAAAATTGGGTTTAGGTTGAAAACTTTCAAATTGAGTCTTTTGTAAGTACAGTACAAATTATCTTAGATTATTAGCACTGCATGAAGAGTACTGAGCATTTTCAGGGTCTGTGACAAATTTCCATTTTATCATTTTGTATAAAGAAGCAGCAATATATGAATTAGGATAGCACTATACACTTTAGGGGCAGAAGTTGATGACAATGAAGATGAAAATCTGCCTTCCCTAGAAAAAAACTATTTTTACTAAAGCTAAGAAGTTTTCTTCCAAAAATTATTTTCTTAGAGAAGGCAACTTGATATTCAGCTTTTTAGTTTTGAAGGAAAAAAATTGGAATTCCAAGTATATTGTGGGATTTTTTGTTTTTGCAAAATAAACCCTCATGGCTCTATTAATTTTATTTGTGTATATGTGTGGAGAGGGGGATGTGTGCGGTGTGCATGCGTTACAGAAACTATTCAAGGGACATCTATCTACAGTTGTGCATGTAAAGAAATATATGTATGTTATTACATATATATGATGATGATGATGATGATGATGATTTTTTTTTTTTGAGTTGGAGTCTCACTCTGTCGCCCAGACTGGAGTGCAGTGGCCGCTCCCGGCCACCGCAGCCTTGACCTGCTGGGCTCTGGCAATCCTTCTGCCTCAGCCTTCCAAGTAGCTGGAACTACAGGCGCGCGCTACCACACCCAGCTAATTTTCTTGACTTATTGTAGAGATGAGGTCTCACCAAGTTGCCCAGGTGGGTCTCAAACCCGCGGGCTCAGGCAATCCACTCACCTCAGCCTCCCAAGGTGCGGGATTACAGGCTGAGCCACCGAGCCCAGCTTCAGACCTTTTTAAAATGAATAGAGGGCCAGGCACAAAAGGCTCACACTTTGGGAGGCCAAGGCAGGAGGACTGCTTGAACCCAGAAGTTCAAGACTAGCCTAGGCAACATAGTCAGACCTGGTCTCCAAAAGAATTAAAAATATGCACAGGCACACGTGTAGTTGCAGCTACTCGGGCACCTGAGGCAAAAGGATCACCTAAGCGCAGGAGGTCAAGGCTGTGGTGAGCCTTGATCATGTTGCTGTACTCCAGCCTAGACGACAGAGTGAGACCCTGACTGGAAAAAAAAAAAATGAATAGAATGTGATCAGGGAGTGCTATGGTTTGAATGTGTCCCCCAAAGTTTGTGTGTTGGACACTTAGTCCCTAGTGCAACAGTGTTGAGATAAGCGACCTTTAAGAGGTGATAAGGCAGGGCACAGTGGCTCACACCTATAATCCCAGCACTTTGGGAGGCCGAGGTGAGAGGATTGCCTGGGCCCATGGGTTCGAGACCAGCCTGGGCAAGTTGGCAAGACTTCATCTCTACAATACATCAAAAAATTAGCTGGGCGTGGTGGCACATGCCTGTGGTTCCAGCTACTTGGAAGGTTGAGGCAGAAGGATCACCTGAGCCCAGCAGGTCAAGGCTGCGGTGGCCATGAGCGTGCCATTGGGTAACAGAGTGAGACTACAACTCAAAAAAAAAGAGGTGATTAGGCCTTGAATGGATTAATGCTATGTTCAGCAAGTTTGCCCCTCCACCCCTCCATATTTCTCTCTCCCCTTTTTCTCCTGTCCCCCTCCCTTCTCATCCCTCTTTTGCCCTTCTGCCTTCAACCACTGAAAGTATTAGCAAGAAGGCACTCTCAAGATGTCCACACCTTGGTACTGGATTTTCCTGCCTCCAAAACTGTGAGAAATAAATTTCTTTTCTTTGTAAATTACCCAATCTCTGGTGTTCTGTTATAGCAGCACAAAACAGACTAAGAAAGGGAGGAAAGGACATTCCAGACACACAAAAACAACTGGAACAAAGGCATTGCTCTGTGAAAGAATGTTTGGTGAGACTCCTTAAGCACATGTGGTAAAAACATAGTTATAATTTAGCTGTGGCAGTTGATTTTTACTTTATCTGTAAGCACTGAGAAACCAACTTTAACAGGGAATAATATCAGATTTCTATATTATGAAGATAACAATTACAGTAATATAAACACTAGATTAGAGAAAAAATAGTGGAGAAGGATGAACTGGTAATTCTAAGAGAGAGGTGATGAGCATAAATATGAATAATAAATGGATAATGCCCTGTAAAAGCATTAACTCTAAAAATAATGACAAGGCCAGGTGTAGTGACTCAAGCCTGGAATCCCAGCACTTTGGGAGGCCAAGGCGAGAGGATTGTCTGAGCCTGTGGGTTCGAGACCAGTCTGGACAACATGGTAAGACTTCGACTCTACAATAAAATTTAAAAAATTATTCAGGCATGGTAGCGTGCGCCTGTAGTTCCGGCTACTTGGAAAACTGAGGTGGAAAAATCACCAGAGCCCAGTAGGTCAACATTGGGGTGGCCGTGAGTGTGCCTGGTCGATGGAGTGAGACTCCAATTCAAAAAAAAAAAAAAAGAAAGAAAGAATGATAACAGGATGTTTATGGAGCACTTATGCTGTGCTAAGTAAACCTACATTACTGCAAATGAGGAAAATGAGGCACAGAAAGGTTAGGTAATTTGCTAACAAGTCAGGTTTGGAATCCAGGAATTAGACCCTGGAGTACTACTCCTCACCTCTTCCCAAGTTAATAACCTGAAGAAAGCAGAGGCAATGCACTGGAGAAGTTCAGAAAGCTATTTAATTTGCCTGGAGCCATGGAGAAGGAAGTTAGGTCTTCTAGGGGAGTGATATTCCAATTTTTTATTCAAATAAAATAATTTGGAAAACTATATGCCTCAATTTTTTAAAAAGCATTTAAAAATTTTTATTAAAAATTAAGTGTAGGCCAGGCACGGTGGCTCAAGCCTATAATCCTGGCACTTTGGGAGGCCGAGGTAAGAGGATTGTCCCACAGTTTCAAGAACAGCCTGGGCAATTTGGTGAGACCTTATCTCTACAATAAATAAATAAATAAATAAAATTAGCCAGGTGTGGTAGCGCGCACCTACAGATCCAGCTACTTGAAAGACTGAGGCAGAAAGGTTGCCTCAAAAAAAAAAGTGTAGGCTAAACACTATGGCTCATGTCTGTAATTCCAGCACTTTGGGAGGCTGAGATGGGAGAATTGATTGAACCCATGAGTTCGAAACCAGCCTGAACAACATATCGAGACCTCCTCTCTACAAAAAAATTAGCTGAATATGGTGGTGCAAGCTTGTGGGAGTTCTAGCTACTCAGGAGGCTAAGGCAGGAGGATCACCTGAACCCAGGAGGGCAAGGATCCAGTGAGCCATGATGGTGCCACTGCACTCCAACCCGGGTGACAGAGTAAGACTCTACCTCAAAAAAAAAAAAAAATTAGTATTCACAACAGTTTGGGAGAAAATTTAAAAATTAAATCATTGAAGAGTATATTATAAAAAATGGAAGTTTGTTCTTTTTTTTGTTTGTTTTGTTTTGAGCCAGGTTCTCACTCTATCACCCAGGCTGAAGTGCAGTAACACTATCATGGCTTACTGTAGCCTCGACCTTCTGAGCTCAGGGAGTCACCTCAGCCTCCCAAGCAGCTGGGACTACAAGCACACATCACCAAACCCAGCTAATTTTTTCATTTTTTGTAGACAAAGTCTCACTGTGTTGCCCAGACTGATCTCAAACTCCTAGGCTCAAGCAATCCTCCCCACCTCACCCTCCCATGGATCACCATGCCTGACCAGCAAAGATGGGCATTTGTAATGAAATGGTTACTTTTTTTTTTTGAGCTGGAGTCTCATTCTGTCGCCCAGGTTGGAATGCAGTAACACACTCATGGCCACCATGGGCTCGACCTGCTGGGCTCAGGTGATCTATCTGCCTCAGCCTTCCAAGTAGCTAGAAATACAGGTGCATACCACCATGCCCAGCTAATTTTTTTTTTTTTTAATTGTACAGATGAGGTTTCGCCAAGTTGCCGAGGCTGGTTTTGAACCTGTGGGTTTAGGCAATTCTCTCGCCTCTGCCTCCCAAAGTGCTGGGATTACAGGCATGAGCCACCAAGCCCAGCAGAAATGGTTACTTTTTACATTTTTATTTTGAAACATTCTCACTGAACAGAAAAGTGGCTAATACAATACAAATAGCTTTTCCTGAATCCCTGAATTTAGAGTAAGCTGTTGGCATGGTGTCCATCATGTCAAAATTGTTAGTGTATACTTCCTGTGGACAAGTATAGTCAATATTTTTTCTTTTTCTTTTTTTTTTTTTTTTTTTGTGTTGGAGTCTCACTCCGTCGCCCAGACTGGAGTGCAGTGGCACACTCACAGCCACCCCAGTGTTGACCTGCTGGGTTCTGGTAATTTTTCTGCCTCAGTCTTCTAAGTAGCCGGAACTACAGGCGCACACTACCACGCCCAACTATTTTATTTATTTTTATTTTTTTGTAGAGACGAGGTCTCGCCAAGTAGCCCAGGCTGTTCTTGAACCATGGGCTCAGGCAATCCACTCACCTCGGCCTCCCAAAGTGCCAGGATTACAGGCTTGAGCCACCACGCCCGGCCCTCTATATTATTTTTCGTAATCACAATATAGTCATTTACACTAATATTATCCTCAGACCCTATTCAAGTTTTGTTTTTTTTTTATTTCTGAGTTGGAGTCTCACTCTGTCCAGGCTGGAGTGCAGTGGCACACTCATAACCACTGCAGCCTTGACCTGCTGGGCTCAGGTGATCCTTCCACCTCTGCCTTCCAAGTAGCTGGAACTACAGGCATGTGCCACCATGCCTGGCTAATTTTTTTATTTATTATAGAGATGAGGTATTGCCAAGTCATCCAGGCTGGTCTCAAACCTGTGGGCTTAGACAGTCCTCTCACCTCAGTCTCCCAAAGTGAAGGGATTATAGGCTTGAGCCACCAAGCCCAGTTTTTCTATTGCCCCATCAGTTCTCTATAGCAAAAGTTTCCAGTTCAGAATCATGCACTGCATTTAATTAGGTTTCAAGTCTCCCCTATCTGGAAGAGCTTCTTGTTGTCCCTTAACTTTCACGACAGTGACATCTTTGAATATTATAAGACAGTTGTAGGCCGGGCACAGTGGCTCACGCCTATAATCCCAGTACTTTGGGAGGCTGAGGTGAGAGAGGATTGTCTGAGCCCATGGGTTTGAGACCAACCTGGGCAACTTGGCAAGACCTCGTCTCTTCAATAAATAAAAAAATTAGCTGGGTATGGTGGCCCATGCCTGTAGTTCCAGCTGCTTGGAAGGCTGAGGCAGAAGGATTACCTGAGCCCAGCAGGTCGAAGCTGTGGTGGCTGTGAGCGTGCCACTGCACTCCAGCCTAGGCAACAGAGCAAGACTCCAACTAAAAAAAAAAAAAAAAAAAAGATAATTATAGAATGTCCCTCAATCTGAGTTTGTCTGTTTCTTCACTCTGTGTTCTTTTTATTGCATCCTATCAGGTAGCACATGATTTTACTTATTACTTTGATGACAAGGGAGTATCTGCCAGACTTCTCTCCCATTAAGTTATTTTTGTCTTTGTAATTAATTAGTATTTTCTATGGAGGTATTTTGAATAAATAGCACATTCCTCATCAAATTGTTCTAAATTTGACTAAATGCATATTTGTAACTTCTCTCACAATGGGAGATCTGCCCACCATTCTCAAAATATTTATTTCATCAGTTTGTTATAGCCAAAGTGTGAGAAAGAAGCTGCCAACACACAGAAAGTCAAATTTTAGTTCTTTATTAGCCGGTGGTCGAGAGCAGGCTAGTGGCATAAAGAACTTTTGACCCCGAACAGAGTGAGCAGAGGGTTTATAAAGGCAAAAACCACAAAAGCTGTGCAGTTTTGATTACATTTTTGGCAGAACATTTGGTTGCAAAAGGGTACAGATAGCTATGGAATTTGCAGTTAGAGAGTTTCCAAGCACCAAGGGGAACAAGAATGTGGGCTTGTGATTACGGGAAGGTTACGCAGAGGCGTCATCTCTGGGTTAAGATGGAGGATTTGTTACAAAATGGAGTTACTTATGTCAAGCAAGCTGTTACGGGATATTATAGGGTTTTTTAAACTCTATTACAAGTTCACCCATATGTAACCAATCTCCAAGTTGGGCTACCCTTACATATAGGTACTCTCCTCCACCTTTCTTGGCTCCTAAGTCCCATGCTAGGCCACCCTAAATCTGCTTGCACATACCTTGCTTGTTTCTACCTAATGACTTTAGAATTGAGTTATTTGAAAAGGAATGAGCCGGGCTCTGTGGCTCAGTCTGTAATCCCGCGCCTTGGGAGGCTGAGGTGAGTGGATTGGCTAAGCCCGCGGGTTCGAGACCCACCTTGGCAACTTGGTGAGACCTCATCTCTACAATAAATCAAAAAATTAGCCGGGTATGGTAGCACGCTCCTGTAGTTCCAGCTACTTGGAAGACTGAGGCGGAAGGATCGCTGGAGCCCAGCAGGTTAAGGCTGCGGTGGCTGGGAGCGGCCACTGCACTCCAGTCTGGGCGACAGAGTAAGACTCCATCCCCAACTCAAAAAAAAAAAAAGGAATGATAGCGGAATAGGAAAGGTGAAAGCATCACTCTTTTTTTTTTTTTTTGAGTTAGAGTCTCAGTTAAATTCCAACTCAAAAAAAGAAAAGAAAAAATCAAGTAACAGAATTATTTTAAGGATACTTGGAATTTGTTTTAATTGGGTACCACACAACACACAAAGAAATGACTGTCATGAAGAAAAAGAAAGTCTGGTATAGATTCCTAGATCTAGGAGGCATGGCAAGCCACACAGGACCACATGGAGAAAAACCAGGTTTAGGAGGATAAAGGAGCAAAGGAAAACATAAGCAAGAGCCTTTATTGTGGTTTCTGCAGAAAAGAAGGGATGACACAGGGTAAGGAAGCATCGGATAAGCTAGTTTGAATAATTTCAACAGGCTCTGAGGCATAGGAACTCTCCCTAGTTGTCTGACACCTGTCCAGAGGGTGGTTAGGGCTAGAGGATAGTGTGGCCCAGATGGTGAGAGAAGCTAGTCGGGAATATGGGTCAGGAATTGATTGGTTTGCATATGAAAGGCATGCTCAAGGGGAAGTGTTTAGCTATCTCTAGGAACTGGTTAGTCCTGGTGTGGACAGTCTCTCCAGAGTCCGCAAAGCCTCAAGATGTCAAAGCATCAAAATATAGAAAATAAAAAGACACAGGTGTCTCTCTATGTTGCCCAGGTTGGTCTCAAACTCCTGAACTCAAGTGATCCTCCTCACCTCAGCCTGCTGAGTAGCTGGAACTACAAGCATGTGTCATCTTGGCTAGCTAAAAAGACATGATTAATACAGTAATACAAGCCAGGTGCAGTGGCTCAAGCCTGTAATCTGAGCACTTTGGGAGGCCAAGATGAGACAATTGACTGAACCCACAGGCTCAAGACAAGCCTGGGCAACTTGGTAAGACCTCGTCTCTACAAAAAATAAAAAAATCAGCTGCATGTGGTGGCGTGCCCGTAGTTCCAGCCATTTGAAATGTTGAGGCAGAAGGATCAGCTGAGCCCAGCAGGTCAAGGCTGTAGTGGCTTGGAGTGTGCCACTGTACTCCAGCTTGAGCAACAGAGTGAGACTCCAACTCAAAAAAAAAAAACCAAAACAGTAATACATCATATCTTTTTTTATCATATAATAATTTCAATGCATGCAGAAAAATATTTGACAAAAATCCAGTGCCATTTTATGATTTAAAAAAAAAAGCACTCAGATGGGTGTGGTAGCTCAAGCCTGTAATCCCAGCACTCTGGGAGGTTGAGGCAAGAGGATTGCCTGAACCCAGGGGTTCGAGAACAGCCTGGGCAACATGGTGAGACCTTGTCTCTACAATAAATCAATAAATTAGTCAGGCATGGTAGCACACACCTGTAGCTCCGGCTACTTGGAAGGCTGAGGTGGAAGAATCGCCGGAGCCTAGCAGGTCAACGCTGGGGTGTCCGTGAGCATGCCACTGTCCTCCAGCCTGGACAACAGAGTGAGATTTCAACTCAAAAAAAAAAAAAAATACTGAAAGACTGGATACTTTTCCTCTTAAGATCAGGAACAGCCAAGCATGGTGGCTTATGCCTGTAATCACAACAATTTGGGAGGCAGAAGTGAGAGGATTGTCTGAGCCCACAGGTTCGAGACCAACCTGGGCAAGTTGGTGAGACCTCCTCTCTACAATAAATCAAAAACATTAGCTGGGCATGGTGGCACGTGCCTGTTGTTCCAGCTACTTGGAAGACTGAGGCGGAAGAATCACCTGAGCCCAGCAGGTCAAGGCTGC
>CAUYQG010085981.1:0-11396 GCA_963574415.1 Tarsius wallacei
AAATTTTTTTTTTTTTTAGTTGGAGTCTCACTCTTGTCACCCAGACTGGAGTACAGTGGCCGCTCCTGGCCACTGCAGCCTCGACCTGCTGGGCTCCAGTGATCATTCCGCCTCAGCCTTCCAAGTAGCTGGAACTACAGGCGCATGCTACCACGCCTGGCTGATTTTTTGATTTATTGTAAAGATGAGGTCTCGCTTGCCCAGGCGGGTCTCGAACCCGCGGGCTCAGGCAATCCACTCACCTCAGCCTCCCAAAGGCGCGGGATTACAGGCTGAGCCACTGAGCCCGGCTGGTGAGCCATTTTCTGCAATTTTAGGCAAAGCTTACACTGAAACATTTAGGGAGTTCATTTATTCCTTCATATCTCTAGATACCAATTTTTTTTTAAGTGAGAAAGCAGGATTTATTGAGAGGACAGAGAAGCTCCCCCAGTGGGAAAGGACCCAAAGGAGTTGCCTGATACCAATTTTTATACTGAAATACTTAGCGTATACTCTACTAACTTAAAGCACTGACCTAATCTTATTAAGTCCCTATTTGATTCAGGTAAGTCTGTGTATAAAATTAAATCTAGTTCTAGACATCCCCAAAATAAAAATATTTCTGACTCACACGAAAAGACAAATTTTTTTATCTAAAAAAATCAAGGATTCAGCCGGGCTCGGTGGCTCAGCCTGTAATCCCGTGCTTTGGGAGGCTGAGATAAGTGGATTGCCTGAGCCCGTGGGTTCGAGACCTGCCTGGGCAACTTGGCGAGACCTCATCTCTACAATAAATTTAAAAATTAGCTGGGCATGGTAGCATGCGCCTGTCGTTCCAGCTACTTGGAAGGCTGAGAGGAAGGATCGCTGGAGACCAGCAGGTTGAGGCTGTGGTGGCTGGGAGCGGCCATTGCACTCCAATCTGGGCGACAGAGTGAGACTCCAACTCAAAAAAAAAAAAAAATCAAGGATTCAAGAGGTTGTGTTCCTCATTCTGGCCCTTATTAATTAACTTATGCCTCAGAATCCTCACCTCCTCCTTCTTCAAAGACATAGTATAGTTGATTAAAGTCTACACAGTACATAAAATTTCCCAGAAAAAAATGTCCATCTAAAATAAAATTTAGGCCAGACATGGTGGCTCATGCCTATAATCCTTTTGGAGACTGAGGTGGGAGAATCAAGTAAGGCCAAGAGCTCAAGACCAGCCTGGCCAACATAGCAAGACCCAGCTTTTATTTAAAAAAATAATAAAATTTATGTTCTTTATTTCTAATTCATGAAAGTTATTTTTTCTCATGAAATTCTCACAAATAATAGTAAGACTAGTCTTAGGAAATGTCATGCAATGTGTGTCTCTCCCTAGGAGTGGTCAAAGCACTGACACTATTCTTTTTTTTTTTTTTTTTTTGAGTTGGAGTCTCACTCTGTCTTCCAGACTGAAGTGCAGTGGCACTCTCCCGGCCACCACAGCCTCGACCTGCTGGGCTCCGGCAATCCTTCTGCCTCAGCCTTTCAAGTAGCCGGAACTACAGGCGTGCGCTACCACGCCCGGCTAGTTTTTGATTTATTGTAGAGAGGTCTTGCCAAGTTGCCCGGGCGGGTCTCGAACCCACGGGCTCAGGCAATCCTCTCGCCTCAGCCTCCCAAAGTGCTGGGATTACAGGCTGAGCCACTGAGCCCAGCTGCACTGACACTATTCTATGTTGCTTTGGTAATAGAAAAAACTGCAAATGTAAATATTTTTTCCATTTCAGACTACCAAGTCAAATGAGTCACCAAGCAAGCACAAATACCTGTAGAAGAATAATTATTAGAGACAAACAATTCCAAAATATATTCCACTAGAAAAAAATATTCTTTATAGCTTATCTCCATAATGACTGAGAAATGTATGTGGAGAAATTCTGTGAATTAGACTCACCTCCAGAGAATTCTGTTGTGACTGTTTTGGATGTCTCAAGTGGGCACCAAAGTCGAAGGGTACTGACAGGGTTTCTGAATTTTCTGAACAGAACTGAGATCCAAAGAGGAACTGGGAATCACTGAGACTGGAATAATCAGTTTGATGATTATTCCAGTTCGATGATTTAGTGTTCCTGAAATTAAGCAAGGAAAGTATACCAAGTGGACAAATACCCTGAACAAATGAAATAATAGTTCACAACTGTTCACCTTAGAATATTCTGGGCCAGGCTCGGTGGCTCAGCCTGTAATCCCAGCACTTTGGGAGGCCGAGGTGAGTGAATTGCCTGAGCCCCCATTTCGAGACCTGGCCGGGCAACTGGGCGAGATCTCGTCCCTACAATAAATCAAAAAATTAGCCGCATGATACCACACACTTGTAGTTCTGGCTACTTGGAAGGCTGAGGCAGAAGGATCGCTGGAACTCAGCATGTCAACGCTGGGGTGGCTGTGAGTGTGCCACTGTATTCCAGCCTGGGCGATGGAGTAAGACTCCAACTCAAAAAAAAAAAAAAAGAATATTTTGGATAGAATGCTAGCTTGTTCTGACCTCCAAGTCTCCTGTATACTGCTAGCAGTACCTACAAAGAAACACAAGGAAATTTTGAATAGCACACATTTTGATTACAACAGCCTGGGAACAACCAGATGTACATTCAACCAGAAAGGACTGATACCATTATTCCTTGTATAACCACATTCTGGGATACAAAACTATTTTGGAGATCAAAGTTTATAAAAAAGGAGGCATCAAGAAAATGTTATCTTTTTAAAAGATGAATCTGTTCATCGTTAAAAGAATAGATAAATAAAATAAGGTATATGCATTAACTGATTTGACAGCCAGAAGCAATAAACTAGATTTATATCTAATTACATGGATAAATCTCAAAAACATGAGTACCAAAAAAGTAAAAATCATATGAGCTCTATTACAGATCACTTATGTAAAATTTTAAACCTATATCAAACAAGTTTATAACTGAGTGTATAGAAGCTGATTAGAAGGGCACACATGAACTTTCCTAGAGTGTGTGCCTACAGGGAAGGAAGGGAACAGAACTGGAGGGAGAGAAGGAGCTATAATAAAACAAACACATACAGACCTTGTTATGGACTGAAAACTGTGTCACCCACCAAATTCATATGAAGCCCTAACCCCAATATGATGGTATTTGGAGATGGACCCCTGAGGAGGTATAGGGTTAGATAAGGTCACGAGGGTGGGGCCTCATGATAGTATTAGTGTAATTTAAAAAGGGACACCAAAGAGGTAGTACATGTTCTTGAGTGCCACTCCTCAGCCAGCCACACACCCTCATCATGTGAAGACACAAGAAAGGGGCCGTCTGCAAGCCAAGAGGAAAGACCTAACCAGAAGTCAACCATGCTAGCACCCGAATCGTGGACTTCCAGCCTCCACATAGTCTCTGGTATGTTGTTATGGCAGTCTGAACAGACCAATATAGGCCTCATACAGACTGAAGAATAAGATTAACGCAGATCTGTGCCTAGGAGGATCCATCAAAAAATGTTTTAGAAATAAGATGGGGGCCGGGCACGGTAGCTGATACTTATAATTCCAGCATTTGGGGAGGCCGAGGTGAGAGGATTGCCTGAGTCCACAGGTTCGAGACCTGCCTGGGCAACTTGACGAGACCTCATCGCTACAATAAATCAAAAAATTAGCCAGGCATGGTGGCATGTGCCTCTAGTTCCAGCTACTTGGAAGGCTGAGGCAGAAGAATTGCCTGAGTCCAGCAGGTAGAAGCTGTGGTGGCCATGAGCATACCATTCTTGGTGACAGAGTAAGAGACTCCAACTCCAAAAAAAAAGAAATAAAGAAAGAAGATGGTATTCCTGGCCAGGAGCAGTGGCTCAAGTCTATAATCCCAGCACTTTGGGAGGCTGAGGAGAGAGGATTGCCTGAGCCCATGGGTTTGAGACCAGTCTGGGCAATATGGTGAGACCTCGTCTCTACAATAAATTAAAAAATTAGCTGGGCGTGGTAGTGTGCGTCTGTAGTTTCGGCTACTTGAAAGGCTGAGGCAGAAGGAGCGCCTGAGCCCAGCGAGTTGAGGCTGAGGTGGCCGGAAGTGTGCCACTGCACTCCAGCCTGGGCAACAGAGTGAGATTCCAACCCAAAAACAAAAAAACAAAAAAAAAATAGTATTCCCTTTCACCTTTTTTTTTTTTTCTTTTTTGAGTAGGAGTCTTACTCTGATAGGAGTCTCACTAATGATATTAATAATGATCCTTCTGTCTCAGCCTTCCAAGTAACTGGAACTACAGGTTTGTGCCACCATGCCCAACTAATTTTTTTGATTTATTGTAGAGACGAGGTGTCACCATGTTGCCTAGGCTGGTTTCAAACCCCCAGGCTCAGGCAATCCTCTCACCTTGGCCTTCCAAAGTGCTAGGATTACAGGCATGAGCCACTGCGCCTGGACACTTCTTGCAATTTCAATGGCAGCTGCCCAAACTGAGGTGAGTGTACAGATGTTGGACCATGTCTGACTCTCATAGGCCTAGTGCTGAATACAGAGTCATTACTCAGTTAACACACAAAGCTGGATTGACATCACTTTTATAATAAGAAAATGGGCAGAAGAAAAAAAGATAAGCACAGGAAGATGCAGTGACAGAAGAGGGGAAGAGAAGGAAAAGAGGTCGTATGGGGTACCTCTATTATTGTAATCTAATGGGAAAGGAACCCACTTTCTATGAAATCAGTGAAAACATAAGATCTTTTTTTTTTTTTTTAGTTAGAGTCTCACTCTGTCAGCCAGACTGGAGTGCAGTGGCTGCTCCCGGCCACCACAGCCTCAACCTGCTGGGCTCTGGCGATCCTTCTGCCTCAGCCTTCCAAGTAGCTGGATACAGGCGCGTGCTACCATGCCCGGCTAATTTTTTTATTTATTGTAGAGATGAGGTCTCACCAAGTTGCCCAGGCGGGTCTCGAACCCGCGGGCTCAGGCAATCCACTCACCTCGGCCTCCCAAAGCGCAGGATTACAGGCTGAACCACGGAGCCCGGCCCAGACCTTTTTAAGTATTAGAAAATATAACCAGAAAACTTACTCAGAGCCTGAGGGAATACTGAGCATCTCTTTGATATTCCAGACATTAAAATTCATTTCTTATGATTATCCCTATTAGGAAGAATAGAGGAATATTAATTAAGACATAGTATAATTTTTTCAAAATTATTTTACTAGAGACTATTATATGTACGTGAGGACATTTCAGCAGTTACAGTCCCATCCAAGTGGTGAAAATTTTCATTACCTAGGTGCCAGAAACAAGTATTTTCAGCTGCTAAACTGCATACAAATTCCCGTCAATTTTAATACAAGGGAAAGCTCATAGTCACTTGTGAAACAGTAAATTTGTCTTACATTCTCTGCTCTTTTGCCTTTTTCTCTTGTCATCTTATTAATAATCTGCTTTTAGGAAAGAACCAATAAACCCCATTTTCATTGTCTGTTACAATGAATGACTTAATCTATTATCTCTCCTGAGAAGACTAGTTCTCCCCAAACCATGGGGAGTGGAACTCAAAGTCAGCTGTGGAATTTTGGCAGTAAGGAAGCTAGATGAGGTAGGAGGGGTTGCTTTGGGCAAAAGTGCCTTCCCATATGTCTTATAAGCAGTTATCTACTTTGCTCACTGACAACCTAACACACTGCATACTGTAGTTCATTATGGTGATCGCATGGGCCAGATTTTAAAAACAAACCCAATGTCTAAATTTTGTCTCACTGATCTCAAAAGAACTTTCATATTTGTCAGATTATATATTACCATGGTGGCATCAGAAGATATGATTACCACACATATGGTAGAATACAGACCATCAAACACCAAATACTGTCCTAACACAAACCTAGATAAAATAAAACTGAAATTCTGGGAACCAACCTTGCTGCCCAAGTGGACTGGATAAAGAAAATGTGGTACATATACAAAATGGAGTATTACACAGCCATAAGAACAACAAAATCATGGACTTTGCAGCAAATTGGATGGAGTAGGAGACCATCATACTAATTCAACTATCACAGAAACAAAGAACTGAATACTGCATGTTCTCACTCATAAATGCGCCCTGAACACTAGTCACATTTTCACAAGGGAGGGATTGGCAGTCGCTGGGCACTGCTAGGGGAGGGAGGGAGGAGGGCGTGGATAACACAAAGAGTACCTGGTCCACTACCAGGGGAAGTGAGGGTCAGTTAGAAGCCCAAATTTCACCTGCCTACTGCCTATTTAGGTAGTTAACCCTCACTTGTATCCTACATCTCCATAATAAAAAATATATAAAATAAAAATAGTTCTGAATACAGATATTTTAATTTGCTTTTTATGTAATTTAACCCTGTAAAGAAATCTATACATTGAAGTTTTCTGATTTTCTAAAAAAATAAATGCATTTCAGTGTTTATAACAAACTGTTTTGCAAATATTAAGTATAGACCACAGGATCGAAGCAACTAAATGTATTACATTCACTCAGTCCCTATTATGCTCCAGGCACAGGACTAGACTTTATATATGCCAATTTATTTAATCCTCACAATGATTTTCTGAAACACGTGTTGTTATCCCCATTTATAAGTCTGTGACTGGTGTGGTGCTAGGATATATATTGGTTTTTGCCCTCAGTTTCTGACTCATAACCCTCATAGTCCTTGTTACAGTTTTGTTACAATATTGGGTGTGTTAGGCCTCAGGAGCAGGCCTTAGGAAACAATCTCTCCTGCCCTCCTTTCATCTGTCTCTAATCTTCCCTCATCTTTCTGATTATGGGTTTTAAGACCCTCCCCAAAGTGTTCCATCCTATACCCTGGGAAATGGAATGCTGATGTCATGAAGTTTCCATAAAAACCCAAAAGTACTGGGTTCAGAGAGTTCCAGATAGTTGACCATATGAAGCTTCCTGGAGGGTGGCTCTCATAGGGAGGGAATGGAAGATCCCCACCTCTTCCCCCATGTCTCATTCTACACATTTGTTCACCTGTATCCTTTGCAATGTCCTTTATAATAAACAAGTAAACGTGTTTCCCTGAGTTCTGTGAGCTGCTCTGCAAATTAATTAAACCCAAAGAGGGAGTCATGGGAACCCCAATTTGAAGTTGGTCAGTCAGAAGTTCCAGAGGCCTGAACTTGCGATTGATGACTGGGATTGGGGTCACCAGATAGATAGTGGTGTCTGAACCGAAGGACACCCAGCTGGTGTCCACTGCTTGGTGTGTGGGGAAAAACCCCCACAGATTTAGTCACAGAAGTATCCTTCTGTGTTGACGACTGTAAGATCAACATGGTTTGGAAGAGTTTTTCCTAAAGCATTGAGGTTCAGATAGATTAAATAATTAGTTCAAGTTCTCTCCAATAACTAAGGGTAAAAGGTACTAAGCCAGTTCAGTCCAGTAGCAAAGCCCACATTGTTTCAAGTATACTCTATTCTGTTTTTCAACATTGGTTGTGTTTTAGACATTTTTAGATCTAAGCAGCCCTTTATAAGCAACTAGTAATAAATTGAAAGAGTATGAAGCCGTGCTCGGTGGCTCAGCCTATAATCCCGTGCTTTGGGAGGCTTAGGTGAGTGGATTGCCTGAGCCCGTGGGTTCAAGACCTGCCTGGGCAACTTGGCGAGACCTCATCTCTACAATAAATAAAAAATTAGCCAGGTGTGGTAGCGTGCACCTGTAGTTCAAGCTACTTGGAAGGCTGAGGCGGAAGGATCGCCAGAGCCCAGCAGGTCAAGGCTGCGGTGGCCGGGAGCAGCTACTGCACTCCAGTCTGGGCAACGGAGTGAGACTCCAACTCAAAAAAAAAAAAAATTGAAAGAGTATAGTTGTAGGGGCAACAAGACCAAGGTTCAGGTCCTGATATTTGTACTTATAAACTGTGTGAACTTGGGCGAATAAGTTGACTTATTTGAATCTCAGTTTCTTCATTGGTTAAATGAGAATAAGAATAACACCTATTTTAAAGGGTGGGGTAAGAACTCAAGATCATTACTATCCAGTGCCTGGCATGGACATTGGCACTTAATAGGTACTTCTTAATTATTTGCTCAGAGATTGTGAGCATTATCAAATGAATCCATAGTCTCCTGGAGCTTTCCACATTCACCCACTCTCAGTTCAAAGGACTGGCATTGGCTAGGTGCACTGGCTCAGCCTGAAATCCCAGCACTTTGGGAGGCCGAGGCAAGAGGAATGCCTGAGCCTGGGGATTTGAGACCAGCCTGGGCAATATGGTGAGACCCCGTCTTTACAATAAATCACAAAAATTAGCCGGGCGTAGTAGCTGTAGTTCCAGCTACTTAGAAGGCTGAGGTGGAAGGATTGCCTAAGCCCAGCAGGTTGAGGCTGTGGTGGCTGTGAGCATGCCACTGCACTCCAGCCTGAGTGATAAGAGTGAGACTCCAACTCAGAAAAAAAAAAAAAAAAAGGACTGGCATTCATAACAGCCTGTAGACTTTCACATTCACCCCAGCTGAGAATGAAGTTGCTGCAGGGTTGGGACCAAATATTATAGTTATTTTTTTTGTCATAACTCTATTGAACACAGTTTAATTTCTTCTTTGTAGACTATCTTCAAAGAAATTCAGTGCAATAATACTTTTCCATGGAGCAAATATATTCATAAAATACCTCATTGAGATGACAACTGAAAAAATTCATTGTAAAAACTGGCTTGCCCAGATGGGTTCACAGGTAAATTTTACATTTATAGAAATAATTATACCAATTTTCTACAATCTCTTCCAGAAGATAAAAGCATGGAGAATACATCCTAACTCATTCTATGAGGCCAGTATTACCCCAAACCAGACAAAGACATTACAAGAAAATGATACACCAATATCTCTCATGAACATAGATTCAAAGTCCTCAACAAATTATGAGCAAATTGAATCCAGCAATGTATAAAAAGAATAAAACAGTATAACCAAGTGGAATTTATTCCAGGAGTGAAAGGCTGGTTCAACATTACAAAAGCATTAGCCAGACATGGTAGTGTGTGCCTGTAGTTCCAGCTACTGGAAGGCTGAGGCAGAAGGACCACCTGAGCCCAGCAGGGTGAGCTTGCAGTGGCCATAAGCATGCCACTGCACTCCAGCCTGTGCAACAGGGTGAGACTCTGACTCAAAAAAATTAACAAACAAAAAAACTGAAAAAGCAATTAATACAATCACATCAATAGGTTAAAGAAGAAAAATTACATAATCATATCAATAGATTCAAAAAGGCATGTGATAAAATCCAACACCCACTCATGATTTAAAAAAAAACTCTCATGATTAAAAAAAAAAAACTCTCATGCAACTTCCATCTACTTGAGATGCTGAGTTGGGAGGATCACTTGAGCCCAGGAGTTTGACTAACCTGGGCAGCAAAGTGAAACCCCCATCTCTTAAAAGAAAAAAAGAAAACTTCTCAGCAAATTAGTAATAGAAGTGAACTTCCTCAACTTGATAAAAAAAACCTACAACAAACCTACAGCTAACATCATACTTAATGATGAGAAACTAGAAGCTTTTCCCCTAGGGTCAGGAATAAGGTAAGGATGTCCCCTCTCACCACTCCCATGAGTGTATTGAAAGGAAATCCTAGCTATTGAATGAAGAAAAAAGTGCCTGTAGTCGTAGACACTTGGCAGGCTGAGGTGGAAGGATCCTTTGAGCACAGGATTTCAAGGTTACTGTGAGCTAGACAGTGCCACTGCACTCTGACCTCCATGACAGAGTAAGACCTTGTCTCTAAAAATTAAAAGCGAGGACAGGCACATTGGTGGCTCAAGCCTGTAATCCCAGCACTTTGGGAGGCCGAGAGGCTTGTCTGAGCTCAGGGGCTCCAGACTAGCCTGGGCAACTTGGTGAGACCTCACCTCTACAATAAATCAAAAAATAAGCCGGGCATGGTAGCGCACACCTGTAGTTTCAACTACTTGGAAGGCTGAGGTGGAAGGATAACCTGAGCCCAGCAGGTCAAGGCTGCAGTGGCCGTGAATGTATCACTGCACTCCAGCCTGGGCAACAGAGTAAGACTTCAACTCATAAATAAATAAATATTAAATAAATAAATAAAAGCCAGTATCATTATATTTTTGGCTTAATTTGTAAATTCTCTTTCTTCTATATGACTTAGACAAATGCATAAAACAAATATCATAAATTTATGTTAATAGTATTAATATGTATCAAGATATAATTTGGACAATAATAATATAAAGGAGGAGGGGCTGAGACGTGTAGGAATAGAGTGCTTATATACTACTGAAACTAAGTTAGTATTATTAAAATTAGCTTGTTAGAAGTTTAAGATGTTAGCTAGGCACGGTGGCTCATGCCTGTATTCCCAGCACTTTGGGAGGCAGAGGCGAAAGGACTGCTTGAGCCTGGGGACTTGAGACCTTGTCTCTACAATAAATTAAAAAATCAACCAGGAGAAGTGGCACGCACCTGTAGTTCCAGCTACTAGGAAGCCTGAGGCAGAAGGATCACCTGAGCCCAGCACGTTGAGGCTGCAGTGGCTGTGAGCGTGCCACTGCACTCCAGCCTGGGCAACAGAGTGAGACTCTAACTCAAAAAAATTTAAAAAAAATTTACGATGTTAATTGTGGCCAAGTTCCCACCTATAATCCTAGCACTTTGGAAGGCTGAGGTGAGAATCGTTTGAGGCCAAGAATTCAAGATCAGTCCAGGCAACATCATGAGACCCTGTTTCTACCGCCCCCCCCCCAAATGTGTGTGTGTGTGTGTGTGTGTGTGTGTGTGTGTGTGTGTGTGTGTGTGAGCATGTGCCTACAGTACTAGCTACTTGGAAGGCTAAAGCAGGAAGATCCCTTGAACCCAGGAGTTAGAGGCTGCAGTGAGCCAAGATTTCTCCACCGCACTCCACTCCAGCCTGGGAGACAGCAAGACTCAATCTCTGAAAAAAAAAAAAGAAAAGAAAAGAAAATAAATAAGACCAAAAAAAAAAAAAAGAAATAAAAGGTATACAGATTGGGAAGGAAGAAATAAAACTCTTTGTTTACAAATGACATGATTGTCTATGTCAAAAATCTGAACTAACCAAAAAAATTCCTAGAACTAATAATTGATTACAGCAAGGTCACAGAATATAAAGGTTAATATTCAAAGTCAGCCGCGCTCAGTGGCTCAGCCTGTAATCCCGCGCCTTGGGAGGCTGAGGTGAGTGGATTGCCTGAGCCCACGGGTTCGAGACCTGCCTGGGCAGCTTGGCGAGACCTCATCTCTACAATAAATCAAAAACTAGCCGGGCGTGGTAGCGCGCACCTGTAGTTCCAGCTACTTGGAAGGCTGAGGCGGAAGGATCGCTGGAGCCCAGCAGGTCGAGGCTGTGGTGGCCAGGAGCGGCCACTGCACTCCAGTCTGGGCGACAGAGTGAGACTCCAACTCAAAAAAAAAAAAAAAAA
>CAUYQG010085988.1:0-38633 GCA_963574415.1 Tarsius wallacei
CTCATCAAACTAACAAGCTTCTGCAAAGCCAAAGAAACCATCAAGAGAGCAGGGAGACAACCTACAGATTGGGAAAAAGTATTTGCCAACTCCAGGTCTGACAAAGGCTTAACATCTTGGATCTACAAGGAACTCAAACGTGCGGAAAAGAAAAAAACAAACAACCCCATTATAAAATGGGCAAAAGAGAGACTTTCAGAGAAGTCAGCCACGGGTAGAAGCGGCCACCCCTTCATACTTGGATGCACACACACTCTACCTCTGCTTCCATGAATACTCATAACATCAGGAAATAATATTTTTAAACTCTGAATTTCTTATTTTACCAAATATCAAGATGATAGATTGTATCAGTTGATAAGCAAAAGTCTACACTGAAAAAGATTCTTCATACTAATCTAGACATGCATATCTTGTCTCTTCTTGTAAAAATGAAAGCTATACTTTTGACCCAATGATGTTTTTAATATGCATCATTTACAATAAGCTTTCCATCAAAAGTTCTTCCTATATTGCTCACTTTGCAATCCTTTTAAATACAGTAGCACCATGGTCTTAACCTGCATGTTTTCCTATTATCCTTTATTCTAGTAAGTGGTAATACCTCAAATTTCTTGTGATTATCAGCCTTATGTGTCAACTTGGCCAGGCTATAGTACCCTGTTATTTAATCAAACATTAATGTAGTTCTTGCTGTGAGAGTATTTTGTAGATGGAGTAAACATATATGTCAGTTGACTTTAAGTGAAGGAGACTACTTTAGATAATGTAGTTGGGCCTCATTCAGTCATTGGAAAGTCTTAAGAGCAAAAAAAGAAAATAAAAAATTCTGCCTCTGGACTGCAGCATCAACTCCTGCCTGAATTTGCAGCCCGCTGGCCTGCCCTATGGATTCCCAACCCTCCACAAACCCTATGGCTTATGTGTGTAACATAAATAGAACCCTACTGTTTTTGTTCCTTTGGAGAACCCTGATGGACATAGTCCCCCAAACAGTTGCTTTTACATGCACCTTCTGATATGACCTTCATGACTAAAGTATACTCTCAGATTTGGAAGCAGGAACTACTGAAGAAACCTTCACAGAGTTCTGTGATGACATGGCTCTATGAACTCCAGGGGTCCATATACTCCTGGGTATGTTTAGATCGTGTCCACCTGTCTACATTCAATACTTAGAGTATATTGGCAATATGCTTCATCTTACTGAGTTGTCATTTTCTCATCTACAAAATAAAGATAAAATCCTTGCCTTTTCAGGTTGTTATGAAGATTAAATGAAATGATTTACACCAAGTGCCTGGCTTGTAGGAGCTCAAACAATATCAACAAACACTCCCTTCCCACTCCATTTTTTTAGGGTTGGTTTGTTTCTTTCATGAATTCTTCTGCCATTCATTTGATAGAGATTTACTCTTTCCTGTTTTTTCATTCTTAGTTTATGAAGGCAGCACCCGTAATAGGAGTAGTTTTATCTTCAGTCATGCGTTGCTGATATCTTCGTCTTTGGGATAGTGTCTCCCTTCATCGTGTGATGAAGAAGCCAAGTGAGCCCTAGGATGTGAAGACTATTGTAAAAAGGTATAGAGTCCTATTATCCAGAGGCCATCAGCTTTTGTATCACTCATTCTGCAGTGAACAAAATCAATCAATTTCTGCTCCTAATATTCAACATGGCAACACCTACCACACAGCTGACACAGTCTCTGTTTTATTGGGTGTTCCACCCCCTATTTCAATGAATCTACAAAAATGGATAAGGTGTTGTTATGAAAATGTTTCCTCTTTTTTGCTCACTGTCAGACAGAATCCTTCTAAAACCTTTGTTTGCCAAGATTCAAAAAGAAGCTTGCTTAAAGATTGAACTATGGTCTGTAATTAAAATAACAAAATGAAAAAATAAATGAAAACATCTAAGTTTTCAAATGCTGAGAGTAATATTGGGGAAGAAATGTTTTGACATCATCGGAGCTGGTCACCTTTCTCATGATCTATCAATGAAACCCCAAGAGAGTATATTCTGCCAGGACAATGGAAAGGACATTCTGAGGACATGATGCTAATCTGTGTAGTGCTCTATGATGATGGATTAAAAAGTTTTCTTTAGGTTTTTGAATCTGAGTCACCTTCAGCATTGTGTTGGGGGAGACACGTAAAAGACTCTTCACAGCAGTTCCAGTGGTAATGAGAAACAGGCACTCATTATTCTTTGATCTGTCCCCAGTGAGGCCAGTTGTTCCTTCTCCTGTCTTCCCACAGAACTCTCCTGTTAGTTGTCTCTTGTACTGCACCATACAATTCACTTGCGACAGTGCATTGACATTGCATATTTCTACTGGTCTCCTCAATTACCCTGAGAATTCCACTGGGCAGAGTGAAGGTCTAGTTCACTCTTGTATTCAATTGCCTGGCCAGTGCTGAGCACCTATCACCCATTCACTACATATTTTATGAATGAGACCCAATTACATTCGATTATCAGTACCTCAGAAAATGTGTGATTATCCGCAATGAACTTCTACAAAAGAGACTGTATCAATGTGCCGTGTTGTACCACAACTGCCAGTATAGCATTACTTTGAATTTTCAGTCTCAGCCAGAATCTTTATTTGCAGACAGGTAATGTTATTGCCCCCAATGTTGAGCTGGTGAAGTTAGAGGGGAAAAAAATGTATTCAGAGTTTTTGATATAACCATGTTGACCATATTCTCTCAGAAAAGTGGATATCTGTTAGTCCTTCAAGATTCTACTGTGAAAGAGTTGATGAAGTATTTGTTCTAGTTGTGGCTGTCTGCTGCTCTTGTTTTAATGTTTAAAATGTTTTAGCTTAATTTTTTCAATGGGGTAACATATTCACATAGATCATAAGTGAAAAAATATGATACACAGTGAAAAGTCTTCCTCCAACTCCATCTCTTATCTGATCAGAAACTCCTTCCAAGTTCACCTTTGTTTTTAGATTTGTGTAACCTACAGATTTTTTTTCACATACAAACAAATATAAATTTTTCCCTCCCCCCCTTTTTTTGCAAAATGTTACCTAATTATAAAAATGCAGGAAGTTTAGAACAATGTGGAAAAACAGGAAGATTCATCAATGGAAGAACTTAAATTAATCCAAAGAAAAGGGGAAACAAGAGGAAAATAAAAGCATAGAGTGCTTGAGTGGATTTTATTTGCTTTTCCAATATCCTCGAGCAGAGGGAAGAGGAGACAGTCTCAGTTCCTCAGAGGGGTGGGGGCTTGGCAAGCCATGGGTAGGTGTATGCTTCAAGACAGGTATGTTTGGTCATCAGTCTTTCCAAATAAAAAACTTAGGTTCTGCCAGGAACATGAAGAACAATAGCAGACTGAGTGGTTTCCTAAAGCTTGTGGTCAGAAGAATTACAAGAAATGGTACCAATGCTCTTAATAGGATGACCATCTTGCTCTATTTCTCCATCTCAAAGTTTACATTTTTCTTTGCTACCTCTCTTCTGTCATCTGGGCTATATTAACGGGGAAATGGGGAAGAACCACAGCAATTATCTGGAAAATTAAGTGGAAAAAAAATCCAAACTACTTTTCCCTGAAAAGTAAATCTAAAAGCCAATATTTCCTATGATGGAGATGACTTCAAGTTTTCAGAACATATAATTTCTTTCAGGAGCATAATTTTATATTCTTAAAAATGCAGACATCACAGATTTCTCATCTAAATTGCAGAGTATTCTTGAAATCTGTCTTGATTTGTTTTTATTAAAATCTAGTCTTTTCCAACTATACAAAATGAAACGATTCAACTAATATTGATTTTTAGATAAAGGCTAACATGCTGCATATATTGAGCAAGATACACTCCCACAAACCTATTTTCAATACTGTTACCACTGTTTGGTGCCAAGCTGAACAGCCACATATTGTTGTGCCCTGCCAGATATTTGGCCAGAGGGTCCACTTGGGGGGATGGGGGTTGAGATTCAGTCTGCCACCTAGTGAGCTATAACTTATGCAGTAGAAATGCACCAGCCCAGAAGATGGGGGATTCTATTGCTAACTCATTTACAGAAAGCAGTGCCGTCCTACAATTCCCACAGAGGCACTGTACATTCTAGTCCAGTCCTGAAGTCAAACACTTTCAAACCATGGGCAACAGGTGCCATCGACAATCATGTTTACTTAGAGAGACCTCAGGTTCATCTGGGATAGTCCTACATTATACCTGTTGACCCGACTCAATGATTACTAATGCCATGTTCACTCTGAATAGTGTTGCGACTGGATGACCTATTTATTTTATCGGTCACCCTTGTTTAGTATGCTCTGTCCAACTTTTGTGTGTAGAGCAAGTAGATTAACCCACAGGACAAAACTGAATCACTTTCAAAGCTATACACATGACAATAGCCCAGAGGCTGTTCTGTATTTCTTTTTGAAATCTACTTTGTAGTTCAGACTATCTACTAATAATTGTTATTTTTGAAAACCAACAAAAAGAGTACACTGGTTTATGACAACTGTGATCATTGTGCTGTTCCCTTTAACTACCATGTGTCCGTCTGAATATGAAAATCAGTGAGAGTAGAACAGCCATTCTGTACCATTTCTCCGAATCTCTTGAGTAGTTCTGGATCTCATTATGCACACTTAAAAATTCATTCCACGTCTCCTCGCCTGTGCTGAATTTTGGCCTCGACTTGGCCAACCTGATCAATACCTCAGGTAGTGGAAGGAGTTCCGTAACCCTTACTGACCTGATGCAATGGATCCCAGCAAATCCCGGATTGTGCCACTGCAAGGAAAATATTCCCTGCTAGAGGTGCTGTAAGTTCTGGATGCTTTCTCATTTGCAAACTACATAAATAATGGATGTCATGGTAGGTATAAAACCCCACCGCTTTGATATGCTGCTCTTTCCTGCAATTACTTGCCTATACCCAGGGCTCTGTTTTCATTTTGGAAGTTTGAGTCAGAAACCACTGCAGAGTCTAAATAGACAAGGTAGTAGATAAATGGTTGGTAAACTTTTTCTGTACAAGGATGGGTAGTAATTATCTTAGGCTTTGCAGGCCAAACAATCTCTGTTGAAACTACTCAACTCTGCTGTCATAGAACAAAAGCAGCCATAGATGACTCATTTTACTGGTCACCCCAGTCTTGCATGCTCTGTCTAACGTCTGTTTTCATAGCAAGGAAACTACCCAATGGGAAAAAAATTAAAAAAGAATCGTTTTCAGTCCTCCACATTTGTTTGCAGATAATATCCAAGAAGATCACACCACTGGTTTGCAGATAATAGCCAAGATGATCACTTAGCTGTGTCACATTTCTTTTTGAAATTCACTTTCAAACATATAAACATATGAGCATGGCTGTGTTCCAATAAGCTTTTATTTACAAAAGCAGGTGGCAGGCCAGATTGGGTTTGTGGGTTGTAGTTGTCTAATCCATAAAGTTCAAGAATTCACCAGCCCTCTGGCGTGAGTCCAGTGGGTCCTCCCTATTGGCTATTTATGAAATTTATGATAAGGGAAAATGTAACCTTATCATCATTATGATTCACAGCAAAATCCCTAGTTTATATTTCTTTAGCTAATGAGGCATTTTTGGTTTCTACTGCAGAAAACCATTCAGAGATTTTCAGAGTTGATTTTGAGAATCCTATTGTACCCCAAGATTTATTAATAATTTAACAATTTACTCAGCAGGCAATCTATTCAAGGGAGAACGGATAGCATTGAAACACTATGGATCAATTCAATGACTTGATTTCAAATGACATACCACTTTAGTAAGAAAATACGTTCATCGAATAACTTACCTAGGAGAAACGCCTTGTAAGGCCATACACTGGAAAACAGATTATAGATTATTGTTAAAACACTTGGGAATAGAAAATTTGATAGTGTTTGGTCTGCTATTATTCCCCTTTCAAGACGTAGCTCCCTTTTCTCTCGATCTGTTATATTTATGGTGGCAATTTGCCGAGTGTACCTCTGAAATCAAAGAGATGCTCACGTTTACTTGCATCTCTGAATAGGCAAGCATATTTAAGATGTGTGGTAACTTCCTTCTAACTTAAAATGAAAGTATTACCTTCTCTTCTATTTTATCCCACCTCTCAATCTAATGAACAAAGCAGTATTCATATTTGCTTCTTGAAAAAAAAATGAAGCAAAACCTTAAGCTGATTTTTAATGATCAAACACACCATTTGTTTGCAGATAACTAATTCTGTGACTGAGTCCTTAAGGGAGGCTTTTTTTTGTTTTTCAAATTAGTCATGCTTATATGACATACATAATGACCAGTCTTTTAACTATATCCCTCTGAACTGCAAACAATCACATATTTAGAAAAAATTCAGTAAGATTATGATATGAGAAGAAAGTCTTTCGGTGAGTGAAAACACCTCTGTACTCTCTCACCTGCCCTGCCATTTCTCAGTCTTTTATTCATTCAAGTAAAGGCCTTGGTCCTCCCCTCTCTGAGTTGCTCTTGAGGGTGTTCTGGAGGAACAGAAGACTAGGAAAACAAAACACACAAACAAAAACCAGCCTGGGCATGGGGCATAACCAGTGAAGAGGAGCCACAAAAACCACATGTAAGGCTTCCTCTGCAAAGCTTGTGGTCTACCTGCTTAGATCTTAACATGTCTTTAAAAGTTTCATGAGCAGTTGATACGACATCACACTAAGAAATGAAACTTTAAAAAAAAAATTGAAAAGTATTTCCCACAGGCAATGCACCCTGCTTACTCTCTCTGACCTGTATCGAAGCCAAATTTCTATCTATAGAGGAAAGACCTTTTGTGTTGTTTTTTCCCCTTCTCTCCTCTTACATTATTATTAGGTTATAAACAATAGCTTTTTTGTTGTATGTCAGGAACAAAGGAGCCTAAAGTCAGCACACAATTGTGTGATCTCTGGTCAGTCTTGTATCCCAAAGTTTTTTTTTTTTTTTTTTAAAGAAAAGCTGTAGTATTCACAAAGTTGGTCACCCAATTCATGCTCAAAAGATGACAGAAAACGCAGGAATTTGTGAGCAAAAGGAACCTCCACTACCCCACTCATAGGGTTCTGGCAATATTTCTCACAAGAACTTGTCAATTTTAAAACATTTTTCTTGCTTTATTTGCCTATTTTAAGTAAAGGGGGATCTTATTTGTTCTGAAAAGTTTCAGTCTTTCATTGTTCTGAACATGGGGTAATTTGAATATGAGCCTAAAAAAAATGCTAATGCCCTTAAAACATTTGACAAACATCATTTTCTCAGATCTTTGTGACTTTCTATTCCCTTAGATGTCTACCAGTAATCTCTCATCTCAGCCAGGAGATGTCACTGTAGTTGATTAAATGATCAACAGAGCAATTTAAAGAAAAAAAAGAACCCTTTCTATGGAACTGTTGCAAATGTGTAGAAAGGTCTTCTGGAGTACAGGCAGACTCTGTCTGCCCAATTCTACTTTTAGCTAATAGAAATAGCATTTGTGTTAATACTCCATATGAGAAGAGAATGCTAATCCCCTATCTACTGCTCCCTGGTATGATGCAAATACATGTGAACGAGCTAGCATCATAAACTTAGTGACTGAATCATCCCAGTGAGTAAAGGCTTTGGCGGACACAGGCATGAGAGAGTTTTGTTTCCAAAAAATGCATTGCCATTGAAGTGGAAACAGGATCAAGTAAGTACACAGGGTGGACAGAGTAAAATGGGATAGACTCAGCTGGCTAGGAATTTAAAGTTGCTAGGTGTTCAAACCAGAGTTGTGGCTGTGTGTTTATCTAAGATAACAGATTGCAGAAACTCTTAACTCAGTCACATTCAGAGCAAATATCAAGTTTATATCATTCATTGTTCTATTACCCGGTGTCTATGAGAATCTGGCCTAAGAGAGGGACCCAAGTTTTTGTTGAATAAATAAACACATAGATGGAACGACATTATAATCATAAGAAATCACTCTAGGCAGGTCTGAACTTTGAAAAGTTACTACGTGGTACAGCAAACTCCTAAAACACTTTTACACCCAGAACTTTTGTGTTCTTACAGGTAGTAGATTGAATGGGGGTCACCAAAAACAGTATGTCCATGTTCCAACCCTGTGAACCTGGGAAGGGGACCTTATTTGAGAAACAGCCTTTGCCGATGTAATTGGATTAAGGATCTTGAGATAAAATCATCTGGATTGTCTAGGTGGGCCCCACATCTAATGACAAGCATCCTCATTAGAGACACCCAGAGGAGAGACACAGAGGAGGAAGTATGTGAGAACAAAGGCAAAGATTGAAGTCACAAAGTTTCAAGCCAAGAAATTCCTGGAGCCACCAGAATCGGGGAGACATAGGAAAAGCGCTCCCTAGAATTTTCCAAGGGAGTGTGGCCCAGCTGACACCTGGATTTCAGACTTCTGGCCTCGAGGACTGTAAAATAAATATATTTCTATTGTTTTAAATCACCATATTGGCAGTAATGTGTTACAGCAGCCCTAGGAAATGAAATCACGACTTCGCAATCCTGGATTCCCAGCTATGACAAGGTGGCACAATCTTCCGCCCTTGCCCCTAGGAAGACTTCTTCATCTGCTGGCTGTGGGGGGTACTGCAGCTCCCTTCCTTTCCTTGCTGCTGGCCCGGAGGCAGACTCTTTGCTACCAGACTTTGCTGGTCTAACTCCCTCCCGCCTTGCCTTTTTCGCCCAACTAGACCACAGAGTGCTGGAGAGGACCAAAGGGCTGGAACTTCCTGCCGTGAGCATCAGAGTAATTGTGGATTGAGGAACACTTGGTCTATGCCAAGGTGGGAGAAAGGCTCCCACGGCTTCTTTGCATGCACCAAGGCACAGTCCAATGAACCGATCCACCTAGGTTCTTGTATCTGAGTTGAGTATAGGGAGGAGGTGCTGTGGCAGCCCCGGGTCAGTTTTCCCAGATACCTGGAGAAAGCTGGAGACCTTCTGTCCAGGTGTGATCTGAGCCCTGTCAAAGTCTTCACCTTCCAGAAAGGTGACTCCAAAGCCTCTGTCACTAGGAATTTTATTCTACTGCTTAGGTCTCTGAGAATGAAAGTATTCCCTCCCCACATACCACGTGAAATAACATGAAATTTGTGTTTCAACCTTCTGACTTTCTGCTTTCACGTGTTTTCCAGGATGCATTATGGATGTAAATGGGCACAGCCTTACCCTTTTTAAAGGGTGAACTGGAATGAGGAACATACCTTGCTGGGTTGTTGCCAACACATGACTAAATTGGTGGGCAAAGAACCCATGATGAATCAAACAAAGGAAAAATCAAGTGAAAGTGTCTTAGATTCTACTTCCTCTCAAGCCCCTGGGAAGATTCTTTGTGGTATCATTGAACCATGGGGTGAAGGATAGTTTAACACATAGTGCTTGACAGGTAAAACAGCATGTGCATTACAATTTCATTTCTCTATTACTTTTCCTGCCCTTATGAATGTACAAAATTAAGCAGGCTCTGGCCATTTATTATTATAAAATCACAATTGTGACGGTTAATATTGGGTGTCAGTTTGACGAGCTTGAGGGATGCCTAGACAGCTGGTGAAGCATTGTTTCCCGGGGTGTGTGTGTGTGAGATGTTTCCAGAGGAGACTGACATGCGAGTCAGTGTACTGGGAGTGGAAGACCCGCCCTCAGTGTGGGCAGGCACCATTCAATCAGTTGCTACAAAAAGCAGGCGGAAGAAGGGGGCTAAGTAACTTGCTGAGTTTCCTCCTACTTACTCTCTCTCTCTCTCTATTCTTTTCCTGATAAAAACACTTTCAATATCAAATTCCAGATTCTTTGGACTCTGGGACTTGTACCAGTGACCTCCTGAGGGCTTTTTGGCCTTTGGCCTAAGACAGGGCTGCAGTGTTGGAGTTCTTGGTTTTGTGGCTTTGGGACTTTGGGATTTCACCTGTGAGTCAGTACTCCCTAAAAAATTCCTTCCTAATAATACACACACACACACACACACACACACACACACACACACATATACATGCATGCATATACATATGTATGTATACATATATACATATGAAGGAAGTCAAAAAAAGAAAAAACAGAATTATTTTTTGGAGGGTGAGCCCATTGTAGTACAGGCTTCCTCTTCTAGGTAAGTGTTCCAAGAACCCCTTGGTATCAGTGTACCAGGTAGCATTGTAAGAGGCTGTGTTCTGCTTCAATGAAATATTTTTTTTCAGATTCTTTCAACGCATCTGCCCATTTCATGACAGGTAATTTACAGGTGCACCTGACCACAGCACACTGAGTGTACAGTAGTTTTTGACCCAAACCAGCATGACCCCTATATCCCATCCTCCCAATTCACCCCGAACAACTTTTTTTTGTTTGTTTCCCAGGATGAAAAAAAAGCCCTCAAAGGGAAATGTTTTGTTGATATGGAAAAGGTGAAACAAAAAATGGCAGAAGCACTAAAAGGCATAAAAATTGACAAGTTCAAAAACTGAGCAGTGGAAAAAAGCATCTTGATAGGTATATTGCATCAAACAGAGAGTACTTTAAAGGTGACTGAAGTTTAAACATGTAAGAATAAACACACAATTTTTTATAAATAAACAATTTATTATAAATAAATTCCAGTTTTGGGGGGGGAAATATATATATATATCTCCACTTGAGATCCCTGCATGCCTGTTCTGTGCCATGGAGTCAGACCTCCAAGGGCTACCGCTTCCCAACAAGGCTCTACTGTACTCTGGCTCCTGTTAGGAATTAAGCAAGAGGTGGTCCAGCAGGAGCAGGTTGAGCAAGAGAGTAGAGAGGTCATGGTGTGTATCATCCAGCGTTCTCCCAGACCAGCCATTCCTCCACCATACAAAGGCTTCTCCTACAGACACAGCTGCCACTTGCTACCAGTTCTGGCTAGTGCCCTCACAGTGTCTCTCCTCTCGTCCTGTCAGGCCCAGGCCCTCCCTACCAGTGAACTTCCCATCTCTTTAGGAGCCCTCTGAACTCTGTCTTTGCTGTGTAAAAGCTCCTCTAGTCAACTCTTTCCAATTACCTTGTTTAAATGTTCTACATAGACACACATCATTTCTGAACCCTAGGTGGCACTCGAAGCATGAAATATGTAACATTTACTACTAGGATACATCCCAGAGAGTTGCCTCACATCGGGCATGAAATAGTTTTTGTTTGAGTTATCAAAACCAAGTTCTTCATGAAGAGAAAACAATGCATAAAGAAAGCAGAAAATTTGAAACAAAGAACCATAGAACTAAACTTGTTAGATCAAATCATAGCTTTATATTTGATTCTAAAAGCAGTATATAAGTTTACCTACCATATATAGAAAACCTGCTAAGAGCCTGACATCGTGTTAGGCATTTTAACATAATTCATCTTTCATCCATATGAGAATCTTGCCAGGCAGGTATTATGGCCATTTTAGCAGTAAGGACAGACTTAGATACATGCAATAACACACTTCCACTTACATACTAGCTGTGACCTAACATGGTGTCCAAAACAAGTGTACCCATCTACACAGCCTATGCTCTGTCCACTCTACCAGCCCACCCTGTCCAGTGAGTACTCAAGGACTTCCCATGACTGAGAGGACTTTAAGAAGCCTGGAGTCTGAAAACAAGCTTGCTTAATTTCACTAAATTTAATCTTCCAGACAGATGTCCTCAGAGAACCATTCTCACGAAAGTTCATTAACATCTTGCATCCATGAATCACTTCTGTGTCTCCATTTTCTGACATTTGACGCATAGAGCTGAGACTAATGCCCATCATTCCTCCTGGGATCGATCAGTGAAATAAACATCAGAAAAGCTGCTCTAAATATCAGGTGCATTCGAGGGGTTCTCAACCACTACATTGTTTTCAAAAGGAAGTGCCATATTCATGGGATTTTCAAAGCATGCCACAATGTGATGATAAGGAAAAGGAAAGAGGAACCTTCGTAATAGGAAGTTTTCTTTAGGGCCTAATGATTTGGCCAAGGCCTGGGTTAGCAGTAATCTGACAAAGCGATTTACTTAAAAAAATGCTGGCTGGGTGGCTTCAATAACAAACGGTGGCGGGGAATAATAACCAGCATTGACTTAGCACTGGGAATGCACCACTCTATTAAGCTCTTCACATGGGTTGTCTCAATGAAGCTCATAGCAACTCTCATTTCTAATTTTACAGCTGCAAAACTGAATCACAGAGAGGTTGAACAAGTGACCAATATCAGGTGACAAAAGTAGAAGAAGTCCCACTGAGCTCCACACAATTAAACTCCAGATTACAGAAGAAAGCTTCTACCTACTTAATGAGACACTAGCAATCTTCTGTTATGGGCTAGCTAAACTCTAATTAAAAACCAAACAAACAAACAAAAATTTACAGTGATCTCAACTTTCTACAAGGATAGATCAACTCAGCAATATGAAATGTAGTAAAATTAAATTTCAAAATCAGGTCTTTTTTTTTTTTAGGCCCTAGTTTCATGAGTTTGGGGAGAATTATAATCTCCCTCAAATTCCAAGTTCTCTTTCCTTCTATCAGTGGGAAGAGATCTGGAGATTTTAGTTGAAGGTAATCCAAATAGGAGCAAGTAGTATTAGAAGGTTGCCCATGAGGTTCTACGCAGCAACAGAGCAAGCTCAACGTCTAGAACTGGCTCCTCGCTAATTCCCCAGGTACACATATTCATTTTATTGTAGCCATCACACTATAGACGGTCTTTGTTGAGAGGCAAGTTATTAGCACAGCAAAGCGATTCACAGCCTCATTGGATGGTCTTTCTGCTGCATCTTTGGCCCACCCTGCCTTCCACACTATCTGTTTCACAGCTGGCCATAAGCCCCAGGACCAGAGCCCAGGAGCTGGCTTCACTTTGAAATGGAGAGAGGCTGAGAACCAAAGGAGTGGGTTACAGAGGACTGCAGAGTGTCTGCAGAGGACTGGAGAGATCCACAGAATGGAGAAGACACAAGCCAACATTTGTCTGTGGAAGCTACAGCAGGGCACAGGGCTGTGATCTCAAAGCAAAGCTCATTAGTGATGAAACCAGAACTGAAAACCAGCCAGGGTGGTAGTGGGTGACCACCTTGAACATCACCCTGTGTTTATCCTTCATCTTCACCTTCAGCAGATTTGGGGCAGAGGAGAGGATCGGGTTGTCTTAAAGGGAAAGTAGACTATTTGGGTAGAAGAAGCCTTAGGCTAAACATAATAGTCTTAAATTGTCTGAAAGACTGTCATATGGAAGGACATATAAGACATCCTAAATGCTTGGGATACTTTGGTGAGCATGTCTCCACGTAGTTCCTGGTCTGGCAGAGGCTAGAGACATTAAAAATGATCACATTATTAAAAATATCATTCAAAACTATGATCCCTGCTAATAAAGAATATATAGCCAGTCCTATAGTGCATTTGGAGAGATGCCAGTTTTTAAAGATGTGCCATTGAAGCCAGAGCTGAAGAGTGTTGGAGTTAGGTGAAGAATAGGGAGAAGGACATTTCAAGTGAAGGATACAGGATCCATAGAAGCCGGAAGAAGGTGTGATCCAAGGAGGTAGAGGCAGACTTAGGCCAAATCGTGCATGTCCTTGTAGGCCCTACTACAGATTTTGGATTTATACCTCCAGGCAAAACTTGAGAAGTCTCTCATTTCTGTTCCAACTCTCCTTCTCTTGTTTTCTCTTTCATGTTTTATTTTATGTTTTAGCACATCATTCATGGGCATTACAGGTCTGCTTTCTTAACCAACCCAAATTGAGAGGTTTCCAATTTTATGTCAAATTCTGAGCTAGGCTCCATGTTTTAAAACACGAACAGGATATGTAGAGGGTTGAAGAGTGTTCCCCAAAACTCATGTCACCCAGAGCCTCAGGATGTAACCTTATTTGGAAATAGGGTCTTTGCAGATATAATTAATCAAGATGAGGTCATACTAGTGTAGGCTGGGCCTGCAATCTATTAATAATAAGTGATGTCTTAATAAGACGAGGAGAGAACACAGAGACACACGGAGAAGAGGGCCATGTGAAGACAGAGGCAGAGACTGGAATGATGTGTCTATGAGTCAAGCAATTCCAAGGACTGCAGGGAGCCACCAGGAACTAGGAAGAGGCAAAGAAAGAATTTCCTTTAGAGCACGCAAAGGGAGCATGGTCCTGCTGATATTTTAATTTCAAAACTCCAACCTCTACAACTGTGAGAAATATATTACTTTTACAGTAAACCACTCAGTTTGTGGTAATATGTTGTGGCAGCCCCAGGTAACCAACACAGGCTGCCTTTCCCGGCTCAGGTAGGCCATTGTGAATGAAGGAGACAGTCACATAAAGAGAAGTTACTACACGTTAAAGACTTCCGTAAGTACATGTCCAAGGCATTATAGAGCTTTCAGAATACCCCTGAAAGTATTTCTTCCCTCTCTAAATTTAATATCTTTTCTTACAGCGGTTCTTCAGAAATGTATTTCTTAGAATTTCCATTCAAAATTAAATTTTGGATGGAAGAAGATGGGAGGAGTGAGTTTCTCCATTCTCTAAAGCTAAGAGCAGAGTTTCTTATTATTTGACCACATTCAGGCTTTCTGCAATGCTGAATACAACTAAACTTCTCATGACATTAGAGTGTGTGTTTTGATGGCATCACTTCCCTTCTCAGGAATAGAATGACTCTAGTAGTTCATGTCTCTGAATCCACTTCTGTTGTGGCTCTGCTGATCGCCCAGATTATCTCCTGGGCCTCCTCTGCACAGCCTCCCTTCATCTTTAAACCCTGATCAAGACACGCTTCCTTAAAGGCCTTTCCAGTCAGTTCTATGTGAAATAAATTTCCCTTCACCCATATATTTTCAATGCATTTACTTTAGCACTTGCACAGATTGCCATACACTATATATTACAAGCTCTTCAATGGGGATTGATTTTCAATCCCATGCCTTGGCAGGCCAAGGTGAGTGAATTACCTGAGCCCACGGGTTCGAGACCTGCCTGGGCAACTTGGCGAGACCTCATCTCTACAATAAAAATCAAAAAATCAGCCGGGCGTGGTAGCGCGCACCTGTAGTTCCAGCTACTTGGAAGGCTGAGGCGGAAGGATCGCTGGAGCCCAGCAGGTCGAGGCTGCAGTGGCCGGGAGCGGCCACTGCACTCCAGTCTGGGCGACTGAGTGAGACTCCAACTCAAAAAAAAAAAAAAATTTTTTTCTAGGGCTGTCATAACAAATTATATCAAACTTGGTGCCCTAAAACAACAATGTATTCTCTCTATTTCTGGAGACCAGAAGTCTGAAGTGAAGGTGTTGGTAAGGCAGCACTCCCTTGGAAGGCCCTCCTAGGAAGGGGCAGCATCATTCCTGGCCTCTTCCAGCTTCTGGTGGCCCCAGGTATTCCTGACTTTTGGCAGTGACACTTCAATCTTTGTCTCCATCTTCACATGGACTTCTCTGTGTGTGTCTTTAAAGAACACGTGCAACTAGATTTAGGACTCACCTAGATAACCCAAGATGATCTCGTTTTGAGATTCTTCACTTAATTACATCTGCAAAGACCTTTCTTTCCAAATCAGGTCACATTCACAGGTTTGGGTGGTGAGAACAGGGACATCACTTTTGGGGGGGGGGGTTCGAAAAAGCACCATTCAGTTGATACCTTTGCATCTACCTGTGCCTGTATGTCCTTTGTACATTATATATATTCAGTAATTAAATTTTTTAAATTAAATTGAATCAAATAAAACTTTTGGGCAGAGCTTTAAGAGTACCTGTAAACTACTCAAATTTGCTTTTTACAAACCATATCAAACTTGTGTTAAATCACAAAGCTCATCCTCGTACACTATCACATCTCTGCCAGTTTTTACTTGTTGAATGATCCTTCTGGTACTGAAGAAATAGTTGGTGCTGTAAGTATGTGAAGGACTCACAGGGTCTTGAGTACTGTCATGACAGTTAAAGAACATAATAGTCCAACAGGAAACAGAAAGTCAGTTTAAAAAGTCTAAAACATCAAAAATATAACTAACAAGGATTAAAACAGGGTGACCGACCCTTTTGGCTTCCCTGGATCACACTGAGAAAACTTTTGGCTTCCCTGGGCTACAAGTAAAGAAGAATTGTCTTGGGCTACACATAGATTATATAATATAGCAGGGATGCCAAAAAAAGTATACACATTTTAAGGGATGTTATCTATGTATTACTTTTAGTTTGCTGTAATCAGAAGTGTCTGGATGTTGATGGTAACCACTTTGAGTATCTCTTGTAATTACAGAAGTCAAATGTGACTTGTATTCATCTTTTGTTACTGGTATATATTGAATATTATAATTTTAATACTGTTTTTCCTTTCTTAGATTGAAACTTTTTTGGCACCCTCTGTAGTTAGTGTATATACATAAGACTTTTAACAATATTTTTTATTATAAAGTTTAGAAAAATGAGAACCATTTAACACTAGGAGGACATTTGACCTTGTTTTTATAAAATTAATCAATTTCTGGTTTGATGGAATGGTCGCAATTCTTAGTGAGTTCTCAAGGTGCTCGTCAGAAATGTTTGTCTGAATTTCACTCTTTGTGTACTTCATAGTTGAAAACAGCTGTTCACAAATATACGTGCTGCCAAAAAGAGATGCCACGAATAAGGCATGATTGTGAACTTCAAAAATGGAACTACACTTGGGGTCATGAAGAAAATAAGTGCTAAAATACACATGATGTTAAAAGATTTTGTGGGGCCACATTACTGGCTCTCCTGGGCCACATGCAGCCTGTGGGCTGCGGGTTGGACATTTAGGCAGTCACAGACCTAGCTTGAATTTGAGTTCAACTTATCAGTTTTCCCATCGTAGCAATTTCTATAATATTTTACTTTTATTCTGAGGAGTAAAGAAGGAAAGAAGAGAGGGAGAAAGGGTAGAAGGGAGGAAACCCCCTCTCCCAAAAGCCCTCTAATGTCGTCTACTTTCAATTTCACAGTATTGCAAAGATTATCGAGAATTCACCTCTTGAAACACCTATCACAGAATGTAAAACTGTGATGACCTGATATGTTTAGTAGCACTTGCACTAGAAGACAAGTTTTAGAAAATTAGGTCACCAGCAGAAGCTATTTTTGCGTGTCGCTTTTTTCTTCTCAAGGATTCATTTCATGATGACAGTCTGGCTCAATTGGTCAGAAAAATGGAGTCATTACAATCCTGAATACTGTTTTTATAAAGTATTTGCTGTTTATCATGAAAATTAAGAAGTGTCATTGCTTTACAGATGCCAGAGCCACACGCTGTTCCAGCCAGAGCCAGGGGTTTCACAAGATAGCAGAGTTAGAGTCAACAACAGCCACAAGACACCCCAGATACAGTGGAACTGTGAGGTGGCTTAAAGGGATTTGATTGAAAATGTCTTAACTTTGCTTTGTCCAAGAATTATCACTGGGACAGAAGGCTCTTTGATATGGTAAAACAGCCAGCTGCTAGTTCGAGTCCGTTTCTAATGTGATAATCCACATTGCTTTTCATCTTCTTTCCATCAAGTATGCGACTTTTAATATCTAGGAGAATTCAAGTGCTCATGTAGGAGGATAATTTCTTTCCTTCGACTGGGGAGGCAGGAGCGACGGTTGGCTTATGAGCTTGAAAGCACAAGAGGGTTAAGGCACCATTCTCCTATTGTTCTTTTCTTCTGTGTATAAAACACTTCAAAGTGATCTACCAACTGGATGCAATAGTGGCCCAGTTGCTGCTGAAAGCCCGTCCCATACTCTGAGATGTCCTCGGTGGGGCGTGTGTGTCCATGTGTAGGTATGCATGTGTAAATGTGTTATCACGGTGGCATTACTTAGTGCTCCTGAAATCTACAAGAGAAAATATCTCCTCTGAAGACCTGCTGCAGGAGCTCATTTACAATTTCATTTTCTTTTCATGTTGCTTCCACAGCCATTTGCTCACAGCAGTGCAGAGCACCCAGATTTCTGTATATATGTGGTGATGGGAAGTTACGAGGCCAAGCAGTGATTCTTTTCACCTTGTAAGCACAAGCTGCTTTTCTTTTCTTTTTTTGAGTTGGAGTCCCACTCCGTCACCCAGGCTGGAGTGCAGCGGCACGCTCATGGGCCACCCCAGTGTCGACCTGCTGGGCTGGCAATCTTTCCATCTCAGTCTTCCAAGTAGCCAGAACTACAGGTGTGTGCTACCACGCCCGGATAATTTTATTTATTTGTTTGTTTGTTTGTTTGTTTTTTGAGACAAGGTCTCACCATGCTGCCCAGGCTGGTTGCAAATACACGGGCTCAGGTCATCCTCTTGCCTGGGTCTCCCAACGTGCAGGGATTACAGGCTTGAGCCATGGCGCGTGGCCAAGCTGCTTTTCTTAAATGGTGATAATTGCATAGTCCCTTGTGCCAGTGAGATAGAAGATTGGTTCATCATGCCCAAGGCTGCAGTATGAACTTGGCTCATGGAAATGGATACATCCAACCCTCAGATAAATGGAGAAACTAAAGAAAAGGTGTCTTTTAGAAAATAATGGTGGTGACATTTAAACACACACACACACACACACACACACACATTCTTACATATTCTCTAAATCACAAATGGAAACATCATATATATGTCAAAAAGGAAGCCCATCAAATGTGCTTCTTTATAAGTACAATATCCTTAAGTATCACTATTTGATAACATGGGCCCAATTCCTTTGTTTTAAAATGCTACAAACCTATCATCATATATTTAATATCATAAAAATGAACATTCAATCCTGAAGAGAACCTATAGGGTGATCTAATTTTCTTCTTCAATGGGGAATCTGAGACTCATAAAGTTGCCTGACTTGCCCCCGGTTACCAGTGAGAAAGTCATGCTTGCCACCCTTAGGCTTTCCTCTCGTGTCTACACAGCATCACACTGCTGCATTTTTTAAGCAGTGATAACAACTGTCATGAGAGGTGGAGAGTGTGGGCACGTAGAACTGCTACACAACTTAGACTGCTGGGAAGACAGTCACTGCCATATTACCAAGCTGAGTGACTGGGGTCACCATACTAGAACTGAATGCTGGTAAGAAACTCTCAGAAGTCATGTATCCTGCCCCACATCCCTATTTACCTTGGTCATTGCCAAAATTTCAAGTTTCCTGTGAAATATACAACCACCTATATTCCCTTTCCCATATATCCTGCTTCATGGCCCCAAACTCCATTCTTCCTTTCCCTGTTAAGCTGTCCCATTAAGTTACCTTGTGCTCTCAATCAATAATCCACTATGCGACTTTACTTCCTCAGCTACTTTTCCAACTCTCCTTTCACTGCTATGCCTTAACTGAGACCTGACCTCTGGGCACATTTATTCCTATACAGCCCTCTCTGATACACAGTGTATTTTCTCCAGTACCCTTTGAACCTCAGGGGTTAGGGTTGGGACAGGTAACCTCCTTGGTCTCCCTGCTGCTCCTTCTGACCTTTTATCCCCGTTGTTCTTGCATTGTCCTGCTCTTTGAGGCTCTAACGAACCAGTTATGCTCCTCTCTCCTCTCTTCATTGCTGGCCTGTTGTTTATCTCATCTGTGGACAGTTTACAGTGATCATTCTCGGACACCTCAGCATCCAGTGTCCTGGCCTTGTAGTTTGTTTACCTCATCTCCAATAGCCCTTTCTCCCACTCTGTCTTAGACATTTACTCCCAAAGTCAAACCTGAGCTCAACCACCCAGGTCTCCACCACCCTTCATATCCTTCCAGCTCACTTGCTAGAAATGAAGACAATTCCATGATTCCCATTCTTCACCTTTACTCCCCCTCCCATGTGCTAATCCTTCCACTTTCTCACTAGTCCTCAGCCACCTTCTGTTTTCACTTCCTCTTTGTCCAGTCTAACTTCCATGTCTACCAGGACCATCACTCTCATGCAAAAATCTTCAACTTCCTTGCTTCTCTCATCTGCTGTGGGTTCACCTGTCAAAACCACAAATCTCATTGCTCCAACTTCCCACCTGTTCTCTGCCTACACACTAGCTGATTTATGTTGCTGGAGAAAATGATACAGCTATTGGGTTCCATTTTATATTTATTATCAAAAATGTCAAATAAAGTCTCAACACTGCCTGGCAACCATACAGCATTTACTTATAAAATTCACTTTTTTACTTTATGCATCTTTTCTCTTCAAAAATCTCCCATCCCCCGGCCACCTCCAAAACCCCAACTTCTGCTATTGAAATGGAGAAGATATCCCTTTACTTTTCATGGGACAATGCCTTCACTTGGACTGTGGGTCTCATCCCTCCTCACTTTCTTAAAAATTTTTCTCTTTTGATCTTTCTGTTGCTCCTGCATTCTCAATTGCTCTACTTCTACGCTACATTGCTATCAAGAAACACACTTGCCAACCTCTTCACTTAAAATATTTCCTCTCTCCAATATCTGCCCTGAGTTTTATGTTCTCCTTTAAAGCAATGCTTGTCAAGAGAGGTTTACACATATTGTCTCCACTTCCTGGTTTCTCATTTTACATTTAAACGCTTTTTTAAAAAAATCAAAGTATGGTACTTATTATTTTAAAAGGTCAAATGTTTTCTCCCCAGAGGCAGCCACCTGAAATTCTTCTAACCAGATATCCTGTGATTCACTTCTAAAGAACATGCTCATAAAGAACTTCTCTATTTTTCTATATTTGACACTGACATTGGCTTCATACTACTAAATACGCCATTGTACTATAATACGACCCCTTCTCCCTCACATACAAATTTCTCCTTTCTCAAAGTACTTATATAAAGTTTTTGGTTAAGCCGGTATGCAATGACATGAAAATTCATAAATAAGACTGTGGTGCATCAGGACTGCATTCTATTTTTTAAACAACTTTTTAATCTTTCTGTACTTATGAAATACTTCAATTTTCTGATTACTTTTGTATTTATCACAAATTCAATCTCCACTAGAGTTGTAGAACTTCTTTTATGTTCTTTTATTTATTTGTTTTTTGAGTCAGAGTCTTACTCTGTCACCCAGGCTGGAGTTCAGTGGCACACTCATGGCCACTGCAGCCTTGACTTGCTGGGCTCCAGCGATCCTTCCACTTTAGCCTTCCAAGTAGCCAGAACTACAGGTATGCACCACCACACCTAGCTAATTTTTAAAAATTTATTGTAGAGATGAGGTCTTGCCATGTTGCCCAGGCTAGTCTCAGGCAATCCTCTCGCCTCTACCTCCCAAAGTGCTGGGATTACAGGCGTGAGCCACCATGCTCAGCTAAAACTTCTTTTAACATATTCAAGTATTGCAGGTAAACTATCAGTTCCAATTTTTTTTTTTTTTTTGACAAATCCTTCCTGGAGTCTCTATCTTCTTACTCAAACTGAACCATAATGGCACAGGAGAGAAATATAATAACAGGAGATTTCAGAAATCACAGTCACAACTGCATCTGCGGCGTACCATAAAATAGGGTCTGGCCAAGAAGTTCAAGACAGTGATAATGAGATCCTGAACTACACAAGTTTCAAGATAAATAGAATCAGAGTGCTACTCCTCTTTATAGCCTTTTGCACCAGAAAGAAAGAACAGTATTTTCCTGACTTTCTGGGTGGTGGCCAAATATCTGACCAAATATCTGCTTAATTTACTTACATGCTAAACCCCAGGTCATTCATCTACACTTAATTCTTCAGAATATTAAAACTGCATGCATGTAGATTAATTAAGGGAACAAAGTATTGTGAAAAGTCTAAATTTATAAATTATCTTAATTTTCTGTAGAGCAATTACAACCACGTTTCTCAGATCTTTACTCTACTTCCTTTGATAAACACAGAACTCACTGACTCATACCTTAGAGGTGCCCATTGGCTAAACAGTAAGGTTATGTCAAGACTCTAAAACCCATTCCTAATTCTTACCATGAAATTGGTTTACAGGGCAAATGTACTAAACAATTTTTTTCCTAAAAAACAAAGTAGGTAATCTCTGGGCAATTTCAATTTAAAATTAGGGCATATTCTGAATCAGTGAAGTTTGAACAACTTGCAAAGTAAAAAAAAGCCCATATAGTCTTGTTTTTTTGTTTGTCTGTTTGTTTTTCTGGATGCTACCAAAGATTCCTTCCAGTAACACAAATATGGCTGTCATCGGTTTATTAACTCTAAACAAGTTCCATAGCCAAATTTTAGCTCCTTACTTTGGATGAGTGATTATATACTAAATATTTACCATTGTTCTTGCATTTTATTTAATGGAACCAAACAGTATCTTCTGTATTTTCAACAAGAAAGAAATACAGACAAGGAAATACAGACATACCAATAGAAACCATAACCCAGTTATTCCCCTCCTCCCCAGCTCCTTTGTAGAACCAGACTTTCCTTCCCCCTTCATGTTTCAAAGGAGAACTGGTCAAAGAGAAATCATTTCACGTGTTTGACACCCACACAATGTGGCAATTAGTCCTCAAATCCATTTTTGACAAACACGAGTAGGACATCTGGACTGAGGCAGAAGTGATTAGGTTTGGAGAGAGAGCAGTGATAAATAAAAATCTCAGAAGTCTTTACTGAAGGAACTAGTATTCCAAGAGGAAGTGGTTCTATCTCTTGCTTTTTGAAATAAAATGATTATTGGGGTTTTCTACAGAATAAATAGATTTTCCATGATTCTACTTAGGCAAAAATTCTATAAAAGTCAAAAGCTAAAGTGCTTCTGAAAAAGACCATGCAGATGACTGTTGTCTAAACTTACTATCACTATTAATTTACTGTCTAGATCTAAAAGACTCTAGACTGCTAAAAGCACAGTCAAAATCATTTTAATCCATGAAAAATTTTATCTAAGTGATATGAAGCATTTTTATATGGGCTACAGACAATTTTCCTTAGATCTCAGGCTGACATGGAAACTAACAATTGCGAACCACATCTATAAAAAGGCTCTTCCTGAGACAGATGAAAAAATAATTATTCCTAGCCACTCTTTTCCAATTGTTTTTTGTTTGTTTTAGTTTTTATTGATATATCATAGTTGTACTTTTAGGGTGTATGTGATAGTTTGACACATGTGTACAATGTGTAGTGATCAAATAAGGGTAATTGACATATTCATCACCTCAAACATTTGTCTTTCCTTTGTGTTGGGAATGTTCCAATTCTTTTGCTCTAGCAATTTGAACAATATAATAAATTATTATTAATTATAATTTTCCTACTGTGTTATTGAACACTAGAGCTTATCTCTTCTAACTGCAATGTTTGTACTTCTTAGCCAACCTCTCCTTATCTTTCCTACTCCTTTCCCTTCCCAGACACTAGTAACTACCATTCTACTCTCTGTCTCCATGAGATCCACTTAGGTTTTGTTTAGCTACTCTTTTACATTTCTAACGCCATAGCTTATTCACTCTGCTTAAGACATAGTCATAAGACGCATCCTAAGTGTATAAGTCATCTACTGCATTGGCACTTAGTAAATAAGAATTTTACCCACTAGCTAAGAAAAAAGCAAAAACAAAATTGACTAAAGGTAATCTCTTATGGTAAACTGCATATTATATATATTTAGTATTTTTAATAACAACATGCTTTTGATCTTGAGAAAAAGTATTTTGCGATAACAACACATTACCCCTAGTAAGATCATTCTTTCATTTGTACCTTAAGGTGTGATCAATTTTTATTTCCAGCAAAAATCTCTTTTTGTTACTTTGGTTTCTACAAGTATGACTTCTCTAAGCCATCCCAACTGGATTAAAAAGCTGACTGGAGCATCTGCAGCAGTCTACACATTCTGTATAGGGGAATTCTCTCTTCCAGTCAAGATCCTTCTGAGACTAATTTTTGAGGATCTGAAGAACTGCATTGCTTGGCAGCCTGAGGAAAACTGGAAAAGAAGAATGATGGAGGTGAGAAAGAAAGTGATTTGGGAATCAGAGTCCACGAGAAAGGCATGGGATCTTGACTGCGGATCAAGATATGGATTTGACAGGGAGGAAGGATATTTCTTCTCAGGAGAAAAGGTCAGTGGTCTCAACCCAGAGTCTAAATTAATCAATCTAGACTGGGTCCAAACAATAGTATTTTTTCAAAGTTCTCTAGGTTTTCATTTTAAGGTGCACCCAGAGTTGAGAATTACTCTACTAAAAATAGTGAGGAGGAAGGCCAAAAATAGAGATGTTGAGAAGTAAAGAATTTGGTTTTTTAAAGAATAGAGTCCATTCTCTCAGTAAAGTAAGAGGTTGAGTCATATCTTGAGATAGGAACATGACCAGAGTTTTCAAGAGTAAAAAGTATTTAAAGGGGGAGTTAAAATGCAACAGGACATATAACTGGAAATATCCTTTGATGATCCTTTTTTATAGAAAAGTATAGATAAGCATTTTTTCATGTATCTGTTGGCTGCTCATATGTCTTCTTTTGAGAAGTGTCTATTCATGTTCATTGCCACACTATTTACAATAGCAAAAACATGGAACCACCCTACTGCCCATCGAAAGCAAACTGGATAAAGAAAATGTGAAATACTACATAGCCACAAAGAAGGACAGAATCATGGACTTTTCAGCAAATTAGATGGAATTAAAGACAATAATTCTTAGCAATCTTTCACAGAAACAAATAACTAAATACCACATGTTCTCACTCATAAGTGGACCTGAACATTACTCACAATAGCATGAGGAAGGGATCAGCAGTCCTGGGACACTGCCAGGGGAGGGAGGAGAGGAGGGACACATAACAACATAAATTGTACCTGATCCTAAACCAGGGGAATTGAGGACCAGTTGGAGGCCCAAATTCACCTGCACATTCATTACTTATGTACCTGATCCTGACTTGTACCCCACATCTTTAAAATATAGTAAAGAATTAAGCAGTAAGACAAACAAGAGAAAAGTATAGCTAAATTTTCTAAGCATCTCAGATACCCACAAATTTATGTTACACCATGATGCCTTCCTATTAGTTAGGTATAAAATAGAGGAACTGTATTTAAGTTATATGCTGATTGCACTTGTGAATTTTGACTAATTTTGAATAAAGGCAATCTTTTCCCAAAATATGTATTTTGGAAAATATTCAAATTGAGAATGTACCAATATTCTCTTGTAAGTTTATTTGGTTTAGTTGGTTGCTGGTGTTCATGCAGGGGATAGGACTATGTGATTTATTTCCCATTTTCTTCCAACATGGCCACAGGAAGATAAATTAGCGTTGTCCCAGATCAAATGTAATAGTGGTGTTTTTTGCATAAATGAGTGTCATTCCAATCTAAGGAAAAAGTTATTCAACCTTGAAAATGGGATTTACTTTCTTTTTCTTTTTCGTTTTCTTTTTTCTTTGCCAGAGTAGGGGTTTGCAAACTGTAGCTAGCCAATTTCCTTAAAAGGGAAATTCTAGTGTGTCTCCTGGGACCCAGAAGTTCTACAGATCCAGCTTTTAACTTTTGATTTAACTTCTCTTTTAGTGTTCAAAACTGTGCCATGTGTATAGTAATTTTGTAAGTCTGACAAATCTTCATAACAAGAAGATTTGAACACAGCAGCTGCTTACCATTTCGTGCTAATTAAATGTGATTTTCTTCATTGTCAATTTCACTCTTTAGCTTTCCAATCACTTAACTACAAATAAGAGAAAGACACAGGTTGTTGATAGGGAATATGTTACCCATATATTACATATTGATGAGTTTCAAGCATAAACACTTTTTGGAGTTAAGACTCAAGTGCTACGTTATTTGATGTAATTGATGTAATAAAAATTGATATCCAAATGTATTTAATTTTGAGCTAGTGGAGGAGTCCCATTGTAGAGTGAAAACAATCCTGAACCTAGAGGTAAGAGGTTGGAGCTTACCCCTAGTTTCACAACTATTAATAACCACAAAGTGTGACTTTCAGCAACTCCCTAACCTTTTTATTTCTCAGTTTCTTTATATGCAAGAATGAGAATGAAAATATCCTCCTTCCTTAGGTTGTTAATAAGATGCATGGAATAATGAATGTAAAATATATTTTAATATGAATTATCTTTGATTTACTTCATCTATTTTGGAAATGTTTTCTGTTTGCAGATTGAGCTTCCTGAAAACAAAACACAATAATATACAAGGGGATTAGGAAGAAGGTATTAAGATAAATATGTAATCAAAGTGCCATAGGTATATATGGGTTAAACATCAAAATTCCAAATTGATGCCTTACGTATTTTATTTAAATGCTATGATTATTATCATCACAAATATTAGCATTATACATTGTTATGTATAAACAATGAACATAAGAATATTTAAAATGGAACTTATAAATATACTTCTGAAAAGAGCTAGCCCACTTATGGTTCTTTTCTTTCTCCTGTGTTGATGTTGGTGCCATAAAGTTATAAGAAACATATGAGAGAAATTATACAAAAAAAAGTGAGAATTTTTTCCTGCCTCACCATCACATATGTTGAGCCCCAGACACAATTACCCTTTTAGAATGTATTACAGATGCAGTGCTTAGCAAATGGGTGCAAGATGTTTGTTCAGATATAAACTTGCAGGCCAATGCTAGGGGGAGCTGGCAAAAGCCCTTAGCAGGCAACATTTCTTGTGGGTTGCCAACCCAGATCATTTTTTTTTCCCTAAAAGTTTTGGCAGCTGTCTTCCATCTCTTCAGATTGCACTTATAATTGGTTGTTTCCATGGAAACGTGGACTTTAAACCATCGTATTCTTTATTAGATAGTTATAAAATGGAGGTGTGCTTTGAGCAACATAAAATTTGGGGGGGTAAGAGCAATTAGGATGAAATCTACCCTACGTGTCTGTATGATGCTAATTCTGCAAGCAAGAGCAATACACTCACAATGTATTAATCCAAGTGCTGGGGGCATCTACCCTGACTTCTTTCTATAATATTTTACTCAACAAAGAGTTCTTGGTTCAGATTTTTAAATGTATGCATTGCCCAATTGTATTATTATTATTACTGTTACCTTTAAATACAAGAGCACAAGTGTGATTCATAGTGTGCATTAAGGAAACTCATGACTTGTTGAAGGTATCCTGAAGGCATCTATTTTTAATCCTGGAAATAATAAACCTGAAATCTCTTTTAAGCCTTACTTGTTAAAAACCTAGTAGTTTCAAGTGTCAAATTACATAATCAGAATGTAGTTGAACCTGTGTGTCCACATCACCACATTTACCTATCTTTCTGACTCAATGCATATGTTTAGATTTACTCGCACACCCCTTGCATTGTTTAATGCACAAAAATCCTTCTCTCTTAGTTATTCAATGTTTACACCATGGTAAATTGTGACATCTTTTTCATAGTTTCAATTTTTAAAAGAATTATGTCAAAAATGTCTTTCTATTTTCTACCTAGCAATCTGTCAAGGGCTATGCCTAATAGTCTCTTTCCGCTTTCTACTCTGTCACTAAGTTCTCTTTACATCCCTACTTCTTTCCTCACCTACTCCAGAATTTCTGAAAAAGACACAAAAACTGGATAGAAGTTCCTTTGCCCTTGGGGTCAAGAGAAACAACTGAACCCTAGCATCTATGGCAGTTCAGAACCATGGACAACAACCAAAAATTCACCTGCCTCTACCTCCAAATTTAAAAGTAAGAATCAGAGAGGGCAAGCACAAACTGTTATTCTCGTTACTTGGTAATTATTCAGTACTTATTGTTAAATTGTTAATTTTTAGGGCAAGCTTATGTAAAAATTTCTCCCTATAACCAGGTTAACATGGTTTCATTAAAGCGACATGTCCTTGGAAAAACAATTGACTAGTTAACTTTCTTAGGGCAGGACAAAAATCTGGACTCCATATCATCATGGGGACATGCCAAGCTCAGAAGTGGAATTCACAGAAGTGGGAATAGTTATGAAGTCCAAGGCCATAACGAGGTGAACTTGGAAAGAGTAACCCACAGGGGAACAGTAAAATCTGAAATGAAACTATATCTAGGTCAATATGCATGGTAGGCTGAACAATAGTCTGCCCAAATATGTCTATGTCCTAATCCCTGGAACCTGCGAATCTGTTTCTGTACATGGTCAGCTGGCATGTGTAGATAAGCACAATATTAAGAGGAGGAAATTATCCTAGATTATCCTGGTAGGTCCAATGTAATCACAAGAGTCCTTATAAGAGGGGAGCAGAAGGGTCACAGTCAATAATAGAAGAGAGAATGACAGGGTGAAGAAGGGAACATAAGGCGCAGAATGCAGGTGGCCTCTAAAAACTGAAAAAAAAAAATCAAAGAAACACACTCTCCCCTCAAAGCCACAGGAGGAACACAGCCCCTCCCACCTTGATTTAGACTTCTGACCTTCATATCTGCAAAGGAATAGACTTTTAAGTCATTAAATTTGTGGTAATTTGCTACAGAAGCAATAAAAACCCAATAAAATAATGCAAACAGAATCCACGTGCAAAGAGAAGGGAATCAAGGACCATGAGACCACAGTGAAAATTGACGAGGACAAGGACTCCAGAGCTTTGCTTTCTTCTGCCCATTTGCTTAAATCAACTGGGACAGCTCGTAAATATATTCTTCCTTTCCTCATCCGCTTCATCCAAGTAGAGTAGATGACACAGAACCATATCAACCACAGTTTCATATTTATATGCACCCACCCTGCCATATAATAGATAACAGTAATCAGTATGGAACTCAGTAGATTGCAATCCAGAGCACTGATAATTTTTTGCATTATTTAAAAATTCTCTAAGTGTTGAAAAAAATATTCTTAAAGTAAAATACTGAAAGTGAGACCCTATTCTGTAAGGTTGGTTGAAACTGAATGAGTATAATCTAAGCAAAAACAAAATTTTTTTTTTTATTAACCTGGCCTTTCCTTTCTATCTAAGTTTCAGGTATTTTAGACCTTGAGAAGAAGGGTCACACAATTTTCAAAGCTCTGGGTCGCTAGTAAGGTCTTTGGAGAACTTAAGAGGAACTAAAAGATTGCATGTCAAGCTAGAGATAGAAATAACCAGTATGGAAATAAGAAGGGGAGTAATGAGGGGTATTTGGGGAGAGTGAATAGCAGATTAGTGAAAATTAGCTCTTTCCTCCACTAATTCCAATCATTTATTGAGTCTTGCCAGGCACTGTGCTATAATCTATGCCAATATTTTCTTAAATTCTTGCAATCACACCATGAAGAGGGTATTATTATTCTCATTTTAATAGTCTTAGAGATCTAAGTAACTGGCCCAAGTTGACGTAGCTTGTGTGGCTTCGCCAGGGGGTCTAATTTAAAAATATCTGACTCCAAAACCATGTTTTTTCAATCAGGTCTTTCAGTGATGAGAGCACATAAAGCCTTTCAGTTTAACTATTTGTCTTCTACGCCGTGGAAAAACAGGGGTTTTTTGTCTGTTCCCTTGCCACGGCAGTGGGATTTTCATTGAATTTGGACAAGGATTCAACAATCTTGGAGCCGCCAGCACCATTCTTACTGATACATCAAGGCTTTCACAGTTCAGCCCTCAGAAACACGAAGGATACCACTTTCTATAAACCTGTGCACATTCGTCTCCCTGAGGTCGGACTACTCTGTACCAGCAAGTGAAGCAGAAGAGGAAATCGAAACTACTAGAAAAATAGGAGCATAAAGCATGTGTGGCTAATGTTTCTCCTTTAGTTTTTGTGTGTAATTAATTGAGGCTTTTGGTTCACGCATAGTTTCTTTATGAAAAATCAGTTCATCCTTTGGCTTTCTATTAGTCCAGACAACTGTGGTTTTGGAAGGTCTGGTTGGAAGGGGCAGAAAATATTTTTGAACAATAGTATCCCAGATGCTTCCTCAATATTGACCTATATTGTACAGCACCCAGCCTTTTTAGAAACAGCGCTGGCCTGGAATTTAGATCTCCTAATTCCCAGCCAGGAAATCTTCCATTTTTAACATCTGATATCTGTCACTCTCCTGAGCTTCATTATAACCCAAGGTACTGATGATCACATCTCAAATTTCCTACACATATCCTCATGGTACCACAAACTCAGTAAGTGTGTTCTGAAGACAGTGACATCATACATGAAGGTCTACTGGACATTTTTTCTAACTAAAAAGGATGAAAACTAGGGACCCACTAAAAATATTCAGAATTGTGTTCTACCACTATTTTGAGTTATTCAACTTCCATTTCTGGGCTAACAAGGCTACATTTATCAGAGAAGTGAAAGATGAGAGTGTCAATAAGATATATTGTTTAAGGGAAAGATAGCAGTGATCAGAAAGTAAAAGCAAATGACGTGCACAGGAGCAGACTTGAAGGTGCCAGGAAGCGGATTTCCCTTCCCAGATCCATTGATGACTGACCATGTAACTCTGGGGTGGTCACATGGCTTCTGTGGCAGAGAAGACTTGACTGCAAATAACAGGGACGAAACCTGGTTCTAACTGTCCCATGAAAGTGTGGAATGATAAAGTGTACTAAAGATGTAGAAAAACTGTTGGAAATAAAACTGGAGACTCGTCTTAATACAACCCAAACTACTTGGTAACTCTGGACAAGTTTCTTAGTCTCACATTGTACCTGCCTCAATGGTGGGTGCAAATAACCATACAGAAGCTGTGTGGTGTGATGGAGAAGGAAGAGCCTTACAGCTAGGCATGCTTAGATGCCAATTACAAATTCACTCATTTCTGTAAGACAGTAGGGAAGTTAGTTAATCCCCATATGTCTCAACTTCCCAATCTGTAAGATAGTATGATGATGATAATGACTAAATGAGTGAAATGAAATAGTTCATCTAAAACTTTTGGATACATTAAAATGTTTTTTAGCTTCAAGTAACAACAACAACAACAACAACAACAACAAAACCCATAACACTGGCTTAATCTAGTGAGAATTTATATCCCTTTCATTTTTAAAACCCTGGAGGTAGGTAGCTACTGGTTGATTTATAGTCTCATGTTGGCATCTCTGCAGTTTTCTTGGCCTCTGCCTCACAGTCATAAGATGGCTGCCAGAATTCCACACACCGCAGCTGTATTCAAGGTAGGTTAAAATGAGGTGAACTAATGTTCACCAAATACCTTTGTTCCTTTTATCAGGAAAGCAGTTTTATTAGAAGCACTACCTGCATCTTCTTCTTTTATTTTATTGGCCAGACAGGCTCACACAGTCCTCCCCAGCCTCAAGAGTGAGGGAAAATCAGAGGCCAGGATGATCCCTCACCTAACCTGGGCACACCGTGGCTGCCCTAGATAAAAGCAGGATTTAGGTGACAAGAAAGAACAGCAAATGAATACTGGAAGACAACTAGCAGAGTTGGCTACTGCCTGGCACCTAGTCTATGATCATTGCTTTATTTCTTCCTTCCTCCACCAATAAACAGGACAAATCCATCCAGGCTCAATTGTCTGTGATTCCACATAAACCATTAAATTACAATCAGAAGTTAATACTAAAAATTTTCGAAACTGACCTACCAGGAAATAAATAAGGCAGTAAAAAAATGTGGTTCATGAAATATTTTTATCTCTTTACTTTGAGTTAACTTCAGATTGTGTTTTGAGTTGCAAGAATAACACAGTGGGGTCTCACATACTCTTCATCCTGCATTCCCGAGTGTTAAACTATTATATGATGATACGAGGCTTCTCAAAACCTGAAAGTAACATTGCTGTTGTATTATTAGTGAGTCAACAAATCTTTATTCAAATTTCATTAACTGCCCACTAATGTTCTTCTTCTTGCTTAGAATCCAGTCCAGGATCCCAGTGCATTTATTTGCCGTGTTTCCTTGGCTTCCTCCAGTCGGAGTATGGAACAATTTTATCTTTAATTTTTTAAAAAATAATTATTTTGGGTACATAATAGGTTTATAGATTTGTTGGGTCCATGTAGCGTTTTGATACTGGCATACAATGTGTAATGGTCAAATCAGGGCATTAGTGATTTCCATCACCTCAAATGTTTATCATTTCTTTGTGTTAGGTACATTCCAATTTGACTCTTTTGGTTATTTTAAAATATATGTGGAATATTTTCAAAGCTAGAAATTTTTACTATTTTGCTCTAGTTACAACAGAGCCATTTGTTTCAGTTATTTGCATGTGCCATATGGAATTTAAAATTTGCATGACTATGTGGTGCCTGGAAGATTACATCGTTGATTTGCTTAATGGCCATTTGCATCAAGAATAAATACACATTTCAAAATAGAAAGCCTAGATGATGAAGCTACAGATGAGTAGAGCATAGACAGATGAAGGATTTCTGCAGCTCATTCTGGGGAATGCAAAATTTCTCCTTTGGAGAATTTTCCTGCCCGCAACACATACATTCACCATACCATAGTAGGGTCCATTTTGAATGTTCCAGATGGACACCCTCAAGATATATGCTCAAACAGTGATAATTAGCCAAATGCACACAGTATTACTTATTAGAGAATTCCAATAGAGAATGCTGGGCCCCTGGAATTGCAGTCTTCTCACATTCCCCTGTGAGGAGGCAGCTGGCTACAGAGTGAGTCGCTTGCCAGAGGCCATGTGGCCAGTCAGCAGAGAATGCAGCCAGGGCTCTCTGAGCAGCTTCCTTGCCTCCATGCCCTGCTGCCTGTCTGTTCATGGAATTCAAATGATTTATGACTTTGGCAAGCAGATGTAAATACTACGCCAATATTTTGGATCAATACCTGGGAACATTTCCCTAAATGATGGATCTTATTGACTCTTTTGCTGTTTGCCATTTTGATAAATTGAGCCGTGCCTGCCCTGAAATGGGATTCAAATGAATCAAAATGTTCACATTTCTGGGCTTTGATATATGTCAACATCTCTACTGTTTAGTCCATACCAACCACCCCCAGGTGATGCCTGTACAGCATTGCATCCACAGTGCACAGGGTTGCAGGGCTTAGCGAGCCCTGCATGGCCTGCACTAGTGGAGAAATGCAACTCACTGTGAGTGTATCACATTCTGTGTGTTCTAGCGGGACCTCTGGCATGATCTCAGAGGAGGACACTTTATTGTCATTCAAAATTCTCAATATAGTTGGCTTTATTTGCTTTCCATTGGTGGCTCTGTACTAAATTTCTAATTTAGAGGTCAAGCATTTGCAAATCTGTAACATTGTTGCTCTTTAGACAAATGACAGGTATCTACCCGCCTTTAGAAATCATACTACCTGTAGAGCAGTAAGGTATCAAAAACGCATGCAAAACACACACACACACACACCCACACAAACAGCTTAAAGCTATTTATTTCCCTCTACATCAGTGTAAAAACAAAACAAAACAACCATAGATGTCTGATCCTGATACTGGTTAAACTGTGGAATTGTTAACCAAAGCAGGGGAACATATCGTATATTTGAATACTATTATTATGAAGTTAAAGAGGTAAAATTGTAACAAATGTAGCAAATCTTTCTTGAGGCAAACTGACAAAAATTATTAGAAATACCTGAATGTTGCAAAATGTCTTGCCATATGTACACCTACTATTCCTTTTTTATGTAAAAAGTCATTTTATGAACAACCATATAATCTGTGTGTATGCTTTTCTGGGGGCGTTTTGTCATCAAATATTTATTTTCCCTGCTGCTTGATGTTAGAGTCTCACTATTACACATATAAACTAACAGAATAATGTTGAAAATAACAGCAAATTAGTTAGTAAAGGTGAGCAGTAAGAAATGAAAATATAACTTCTCCAGGAAAATTGCTCTTATTTTTTATACTATAATGAAACTTTCCTAAGTTTTGCATCTTTTCTTTCTATACGCGCTTGCTGGTTTATTGTCTCAGTTTTTCCTTAGTCCTATGCTAAATATTCACTGTGGTTCTGGGCTTTAGGAAGGCAGCTCCATAGAGCTGTAGCCTTCCTTATGGAAGGACTCTGCTTCCTGGAGGCAGACAAAACCCCCAAATTAGCAAATCTGAGCCCAGTCTTCATTTTGGTTCTGTGGTGTGCTGTGGATATTATCCTTAGGTAAAACAGTATTTCATAGTTGCTTAAGGCAGTCTTTCAAAGGAGAGTTCTAGAATTTCAAATCTATTTTTCAGTAAGTCTGTTTTAAAAATACAGAATTATTTATCATTGGTGCAAGGAAAACCAAGGATACTTAGGAAAAAAACTGTCTTCTTTTCAAATTGTTCTGTCAGTCATGATTGAATGTAGTGGTATGTTTATAACGTATCTAGTTTCTTCATTAGTGCTTAACAGTGAGAAAATTTATTCTTTTCCCCATTATTTCTTTGGTTTGATGTGGATAGAGAAAAATCAATATAAAATCTGAGACAAAATAAATTGGTAGGAAAATCCTTAATTCCTTTTTCTATTTGGGAAGAGCAAGTATGTTCCAAGGAAGAATATACCAGAAATTATGGAAGTCAAGTTTAAAATAGGAATGACTTTTATTTTGAAGCAATCATGGACATATATGTAATAATGGACAGTAGCCTTTTAAATATTAGGCCACTGGCTCTCCACCCCCTTGTTAGTGATAAAGTCCAAGACAGTGGCAGCAAGCCATTTTTGTAGGGCTAATTAAATTAGTAAACACTGACTGAGTACCTTTACATAAGAAGCCCTGTCTAGGGATTCAAAAATGAAGACACAATTTTAGTTCTCAAATCTCTCATTGTGCAGTGGTGGAAACACACCAAAAGGCTATCATAATTCAAGTAGTGAGTGCAATTCCTGCCTAAGACATCACTGGAAATACAAAGGAGAGAAACCGAACTCTGCCTTTGGGATGGTGGAAAGGAGATTTCATGGAAAACCGGGAGGAAGATGTAAGGCATTCCAGATCTGGAGACTGGGAGGATTATCTGCAAAGAGGGGCGCAGGAGCAAAGAAGGAGGTAAGAAAAAATATGACGTTTGCAGAGAATGACATGATGAATGAATGATGCTGTGATACATGTATAGACGGAGCTGGAATCATTAGTTTCGGTTTCAGTATGTGGGCCCTGAAGACCATGGTAAAGAGCCTGGATTAACTCTAAACAGGATGGTAAGCCTCTGTACATCGTAAGCATGTTCACACGATAGAGGCTGGACCAGGGAAATGACAGTAGGGATGGAGAGCAAGGGAGAGAGCCAAGATCTACAGGGGCTGGGCTTGAGATGAGTTCAATATAACAGTGGGAGTTTGAGATGCCTGCAGAGATGCACAGCAGGTGTGTAAATTTACACATCTGGAACTAGGAAAAAGTCATCGATCAGCACATAACTGGGCATTATTGTTGGTGGGAGGAGGCATGGCGTCATGGATTCTGGAGCTCAGCTCTCCATTTTATCATCCTCAGCACATGAAAAAAGAAAGAATATTTCTTTGCCTACACTAAAACCTCCTTTATTTTGTAAGTTCCTTGCAGATGCAAACTGTGGTTTTAGGTTGTGAATGAAGGAATTGTTCCAAATAGTAGAATCATTCAGAGAACCTGGTGTCACAGGACAATGGCAAGGCATAATTAGCTGTGGTTCATCCTGGATGCTTGCTATTACAGTAATTATAACACTAATGTCTTTGCTTGATGTGGCTATTTTTCTTTCGTATCTAACAAAAGTGTGTAGTTGCATCTCCTGTGCTGGCAATGGAGTGACTCTTGGTTATGACTGTGGGCTTGGGTAGCATTTGAGATCATCCATGTTCACTGATATATGTTTCAGTGGCAAGATCAAAAAAGAAACATGGAGAACCATTGTTGTCAAGACAGCAAATCATAGCTCACAGGCCAAGTCTGGCCCACTGCCTGTTTTTGTACAGCCCACCTGTGTACCAAGACTGATTTTTACAGATGGACATTTGCAAAAAAACTGGCCATAGAAAACAGTAACTCCGAATTCCAATTAAGTAAAATGTCATCTCACAAAAATCCATTCTATAAATAACATTAGCTAACTTTATCACTCATGTATCATATATGAGGTATTATATATGCAAGATCTAATGTACTGTGAATAATAACAGTTCATATCATGTTTTATATAGATATACACTAAGTAAGGCACAGAGAGGTTACCTATGTTTAGTTAAATACTTAGCTAAGTAGTATCCACAGGTAGCAAGCAGGAAGGGTTGGGGTTCACACCTAGGATTATCTTATGTTCTTAAACACTGCATATATTGCCTCACCATTTTAAATTCACAAGAGATTAGAAACCCAAAAATTGGAATATGGAAGGGCAGTTACGTGCAGCACACTGATAAAAATGAAACATACTTGATAGCAGTAATAGAGCAAAAGAGAAAAAATAAAAAACAGACATAGCACTCAAAAACTAAAGCAGTTTGGGGCTATTTAAGAAGGCAACTAACTTTAGACAAGATCAAGAGCATTCAGGGAGGTATGGCTAATAATGACAAATCACTTTAAACATCCCTAAAGCCACTGTACATCAGTATATATCAGTACACAGCAATATTTAGATTTTACATGAGAGCCACAAATTATCAAGGCTCAATTTGGCTTGCATAAATCATTTAGCAAGACACTATGTAATGCATTTCAAATAAGTTTCAATCAAAATGCTGGATTAAAAATTAATTAGAAACATTTTTATAAATCGTTCAGCATTCTGGAAAAGTTAAACAATTGACAATACTTCATTCTAAGAGCAGAATCCTGAGTGTTTTGCAAGAATTATTTCAATTAACTTTCAAAACAACTCCAGGAGGGAGCATTGCTTTTATCCTTATTTTACAGGCTTATGCTTATAAATGAAGAAAATGTGGCTTGGGGAGGTTAAACAACTCACCCCAGGTCACAGAGAGCTAATACTATTAAGTAGCCCAGCTGGGATATGAATCCCAAAATTAAAAATCTAGACTGAAACTGCCCATTAAGAAAGTGACAGTGCTATGTCGATTTTCAAGAGGGCCCTTAGTAATCTCCTCCTCCTGCTCTTCATGATCCTGTGGATTCCCTTCCCCGCAAGTGTGCTTCCAGACAATAGAATCTGGTGAAGGTGAAGAGGTTATAAACTAACTTCGAGGTTAGGTTATAAAAGACAATGACTTTCATCTTGCTAGCAGACTCTCTCTCTTGCTGGCTTTCATAAAGCAAGCTGCCATGTTGAAGACCCATCACAAGAATTCAAGAACGGGCTCTGGCCAATAGCCAGAGAGGAACTGCAGCTCTCATCCCAACAACCTGTGAAAAACTGAAAACTGCCATCAATGATGTGAGTTTAGAAGCAGATCCTTTCCCAGTCGAACCCTGGGTATGCATAGCTCCAGTCAACTTTGTAAGACCTTGAATTCAAAGATCCAGTTAAACCACACCTGGATTCCTGACTCACACAAACTGTGAGATAAAATAAATGTGTTGCATTATGCTGTTAAGCTTTGGAGTTATTTGTTACACAGCAACGGATAACTTAATATGGTGACAATTTAGTACTCTGTACCCTGAACGCACATTTGTCAAAAGAAACTGAAGTACTTTTATTCAAAACAGAAATATGAATATCTTTTAAAATAATTTCCAACTAGGATTGACTTTTAAATGATTCCTAGGGAAAAAAGGGCAAATAAATAAAGGTGTAGTTATGGAAGAAAAGAGATTTAGTGAACTGAAACCAATAAATCTGTTTTCCAAACTCCACCAAGTTCAAGGTTGTGAAGAATCAGGAAACCCAGACCCAGAGCACAAGAACATCTTTGGGAATTTGGAATCCCTTTTCATGGCATTCTCCTTCTTGAACACCAGAATGTGATATTTTTGGCACCACAAATATCATAGTCAAATGAGAATCAAATGGTTTGACAGTCATAAACAATTATTTTTAAAGAGAGGGAAAAGGAAATTACCTACTTGAAAAATTAATGCTGTAGATTACTTAGAAAGTAACGCTGAAGCAACAGAAAGGAAATGGAAAAAACAGATTGTTTCCCACATCAACTCAATGCTACCTCTTCAACACTCCTCTGTCCACATGCACAGACATTGTTCCAGCCCAAGACAATGAATAAAACAGCTAGGATAGGAAGGCAGTTGTCCAGAGGAAAGATGAATGACTGTCTTGTTTCCTATTCTTTCATTCTCCCATTCCTGCAATATTCTTGTAATAGTCTAATATCCATTATCACTTTGAAACATAAATGATGCTTTTTCTTCTTTTCTGCTTCAATCTCTAGCAGTTGTTAGCCTATTTCAGGTTTCTAAAATATCTCTCATTTGACATTTTCCTAAGTGGGAACAAGTTATTTTGTTTGCTAAACTCATTGACCCAAGCAATCTATGACTTTCAGTTTATCCTCATTTAATACTACTTCTTCCATTCCATTCCCTCCAGTATTTTCTCCCTTCAGAGATAATTCTTGTGGTGAGCTTCTAGATAATGCTTTGGTGTCTACCTTCCTGGCTTAATCCACAACTCCAGGAAATGACTCTGTATTGCAATTCATATGTTCCTGGGTCCAGATTGCCTTGTCCTTTAGTTTTTACATCTCAACATTTATTATTTGAAATCCAAACAAGAAGTCAAAAAGAGTTTATTTCCTAGGTAAAGCCCAGTCTATTAGGCAATGATGAGCATGGGAAAAATCTCAGCAAAAATATAGCTGAAACATGGTGAAATTGAATGAAATTGAATACTTTCTTTTTTTTTTTTTTTTTTTTTTTTTGTTTTTGGTGGGAAGCTTTCCCCCCGAATGGTTGGCAGTGGCCGCGCCCGGCCACCCCACCCGCGTCCGTCGGGGGGCCGGG
>CAUYQG010085989.1:0-15452 GCA_963574415.1 Tarsius wallacei
GTAGCGCGCGCCTGTAGTTCCAGCTACTTGGAAGGCTGAGGCGGAAGGATTGCCGGAGCCCAGCAGGTCAAGGCTGCGGTGGCCGGGAGTGGCCACTGCACTCCAGTCTGGGCGACAGAGTGAGACTCCAACTCAAAAAAACAAAAAACAAAAAAAAACACAGTCAGCCATCCTTCACTGCCATCTTAACTGCAGCTTTGAAGCAGGTTGTGTTTAATAAAGCAGTTGATGATTTTCCTCATTAGCCTAACAAATAGATGGCAAAAATAGGTATCACTTTGAAAAAGCAGAATTTGATGCATGCCTTGCTGCCTGGCCATGATGAAAAGCTGTAGTGAACTGCTGTGTTCTGCTTGTTGAAGTCTCCTAGGTATTACTTGGACACTGGCATGACTAATGACAGATCACCTTGAAGGATGTGACTCTTAATCATTTTTGGGTCTTAGAACCTTTGAATAGCTAATGAAAGCTATTGATAATATCTTTAGACAAATGCATACAAGGGAGACCCAAAAAAACCTGGAATTATTTTTTGGAGGGTGGGCCCTTTGTAGTATAGGCTTTCCCTGCTGGGTGAGTGTTCTAGGAACCCATTGACATCAGTGTACCAGCCAACATTGTTATGAGAGGCTGTGCTCAACTTCAGTACTTTTTTTTTTTTTTTGAGATTCTTTCAGTGTGTTTGCCCATTTCATGCTGGATGATTTACGAGCCTACCTGCGCATACCTTGCTGAGTGTTCAGCAGTTTTTGACCAAGAATGGCATGACCCTTGTGCCCCACCCTCTGTATTCACCCAATCTCGTACAAGCAACTTTTTCTTTTTGTTTTCCTGGATGTAAAAAGTTCTCACAGGGAAATGTTTTGCCAATGTGAAAGAAGAGAAGCAAAAAACAGCAGAAGCACTACAAGGCATTAAAATTGACGAATTCAAAAACTGTTTTGAGCAGTGAAAGAAGTGTTTCAATAGGTGTATTGCATCAAATGGAGAATACTTTGAAGGTGACTGAAATTTAAATATGCAAGAATAGATATACAATTTTTAGTAAATAAATTCCAGGGTTTTTTTGTGTCTCCCTTCATATATCCTTTTGCAAACAAAATTCTATATAAATTTTAGGAGGTTTCTAGAATCTCTGAAGACATGAAAAATGTTCATGAAAAATCACATGAAAATAACAAGAAAGTAGTTTCTAAAGTGAATGCTTAAAAATACAGTCAGCCCTCCTTCACTGCCATCTCCACTCCCACACCACCACTAGAAACAGCTACATTAAGGTGTAGTTTGAGCAAGAATAGGAAGAAAAATGTGTGTATCTCTGTGTGAGTGTGTGTTGTGGTGTGTGTGTGTGTAGTGCATATGTATGTATTTTAAGTTCTCCATTCTCTTTGTGGTAAAACAAGGGAGAAAGCCAGAAGAGAGTCTTCCATTTTTGATAAGTGCCACTCTTAGCTCAGGTGAAAATTATAAAGCTTTTTGAGGAAAAAGCAAGGAAGGCTTTTCATAATCTTTTATAGTCTTCCAGTAACTTGCAGGGAGTAGACTTTTATGATGAAAAGATTTCCTGCATGATTCCTGGAAGAATGTGGGCGCTGTAATAATGCACCAGAAAGTCGGAAGGGGAACGTACGTGCACTGTGTGGTTGTTTATGGGCTTCCCATGAAAGCTTTGAAGGTATTGGCAGATATTGCTAACATTATAAAAATGAATATTATCACATTATGGAAAATTTGAGAATTTAATTTGAAGCTTAAAACCTGCATGTCAGCTTAAGATTTCCTGCCTCCCTCCTCGTCCTCTGCCTCCAGCCAGTCCTCAGGTTACTGCACATTTTACCTCCTAAGTAGATATTGAATTTGGTCCCTTTTCTACATTCCCATCTCCTGCTTACATTGGTTGAGATCTTCGTTATCACTTGTCAAAGCTGCTGCAGCATTCTGGAATGCAATATACAATTTTTAGTTAAGTGCAAAGGCCAGGATTTGAATTTGACTTTGAGGTTTTGTACTGACTAGTGTGCAAATGGAGTGATTTGTGAACAACTCTGAGCCTCCGTTTCCTCATATGTGAAATGACGATTGTAGTAGTTCCAATACAATAGTTTTAAGGCTTACATAAGCTGAATTAGACACTTTCATGGTACATGGCAGATTCTCAGTTATAAGTAGATATGAAAAGCCTCCTTAACCATCTTCTACTTTGAGTCTTACTACCTTTCTTATTAATTTTCTTTATACTGCTACCACAAAGATCTTCCAAATGCAAAAATGGTTATTTCTCCCCATTGCTTAAAAGCTTTTGCTGGTGCTTTATTAGCTAAGAATAAAGTAAAAGTTCCTTAGCAAGACATATGAGGTAGGATCCAAACAAAACCAGAATTGATTTATAAAAAATTGTTTATTTATTATTACATGTTTAAACTTCAGTGTCCTTCAAAGTACTCTCCATTTGACGCAATGCACCTAGTCAGACTCTTTCTCCACTGCTCTTAACAGTTTTTGAACCTGTCAATTTTGATGTCTTTTAGTGCTCCTGCCATTTTTGTTGTTGTTGTTGGAGGGTGGAGCACAGCACAGGGGAATGCTGTATTTGGTCAAAAGCTGCTGAACACTCAGTGCAGTGTGGGTAGGTGCATCATCATGGTGGAAGAATGAGTCACCTGCTTGTCACAACTCTAGGCGTTTCTTCAGCAAATAGTAACACAATATTCTCAAAGCTTCCAGATAAAAACTTTGACCATTTGATACAGAGGAACCAAGTCTGAGTGTACTATAAGGGGTTCACCCTCCAACAGCAAAAAAAAGATAATCCCAGGATTTTTGGGTCCCTTCTTGCACAAAGCTTTTCAAGGCTTGTGTTTTGCCTAATCACCTAGCATTACTATCACCTGATTGAGTATATGTGTTGATTTTTTAAAATTATTATTTAAAAATTTTAACAAGACAGAAGAGTAGAAAAATAACATGCTTTCTCTCTGTCAGTTCCTCTCTCTAGGTGAGCCACTCAAAATAATTTTATGTGAATCCTTCCAGATCTATATATATGAAATTATGTAGTGATATAAATAATGTTTATGCAAATAGCTGTTTGATTTTTTGATAATAATGAAAACACACTGTGTGTTCCTTTATATTTATTATGGCCGTCATGCTGCCTCAGCAGATCCAGATCTGTTTCTTGTGTTTTTCCTAGCTGCATTATACTCCATTGCTGTATCTATTTTCTCTCCATTTAAAGTTATCCTTGTATGTCATGTGGTGGGAATCGAATTCAGTTGGTCTCCCCAAATTGATAGTCATGTGTTCTGATGCTTTGCTCTGCAATCTACATTACCACCTTTATTGTATATTAAATCCCCACCTCTGGGGGTTGTTTTTTAGACTCGCTGTGGCACTGTTTTCAACCTTTGGCATCTGGGGATCATTTAATGGCCATAATGTACATTCTCAACCACCAATTTTAGGTATTTTTAAAACTCATTTTAATTTTAATTGTGGAATAAAAATTTTAAATTATGAAGTCTTTAATTAGCGAGGGCAATGGTGTGGCTTATAACCTTTCATAATGTTCTAGCATAGTGACTTTTCGCCCAAACACGAAAGCCAGACACACTTACACTGTGGCCTTGGGCATATCATTTGTAAAATGTGTATAACAGCACTACATAGCGTTTTTACAATTATTGAATGTGTTGATATTTGTAAAGTGCTTATACCAGCATCTGACCCAGTGTTAAAAGGCATCCATATGTGACTTGAAGATAAAGGGTAGCTTTGACTATGTAAGTGTCCCTTCTCATTCCTCATTCTTCATTCCTGCTAATGAGAAAACTGTATGTAACCGTAATAGGATGTTGGTTATGACAGCAGGTGTTTAGTGGCTCCTCACGTAGCTCTGGATCATCCTGGATATTCACATCAAACATAAACCCAGATTCCTTTTGCTTCATCTAATGCTGAGTTGACAAGAATATTGCATTCAAATCCTAACAGGTCGACTCTCTCTACTTTAGAGATGAGTAGCATTCCTAACTTTCTTTTTGGTGGTATTTGTCCCAGGAAAATATTTTTCATGTTCTCTTCTGCAGCATGTGAATTATTTTTTACACTGCTGATAACATGACTGATATTTTTCCTATTAAGTGAAGAAAATTATCAAGTTTGACAAAGACTTAAATTCTCTGTGGTCAAGTTTGTTTATGTCACAGTTTGCCTTCATAAGACTTTCTGATATCTCACCCTTCACATTTAAAATTGTGACATTTCAGCCCTGGAGATGGACATTGGAACAATTTAAGATGTGAAAGATTTTGCTGAGATAAAACATTTGGGCAGGCAACTGAGCTCATGGCAAAGGTCTTTGTATTGTGAGACATTTTGTTTTTGCTATCTGCATACAACACTCGTATGAACATCTTTCCCCTTCACAAGTATCATGTGAAAATTTGCAAATCTGAGGCCTGTGGTCTTGCCCAGTTCTTTGCACAGCATGCTAAAAATGTGTGCCTTGGTGGCTGTGATTTAATTCCACGCCCAATTTCCCCCATGTCTTTCAATGTTGAATTAAGATCTGGAAAGTATTCTTGACTGCCAACTTGTGCCTGTGAATAAAATAGAATGCCTACCGGCATTCAGACAGAATCTTACACTCTTCTGTCACACACCGCTAGCTGACACTTTGCTTGTACTGATGGCCACCCACCTTTCTCGGTCTATAGTGGCTCCCAAAATCATTATTACAAAACATCATCTCTCTGCTCTTGTAATGGATCTTTCAGTGATAGAGTAAAATGTCCAGAGCTTCTCACATACATCTACTGGGTTTTTGAGAGCTGTCCATGATGCACATTTGTCACTTTGTTGATCCATAGAGTAAGGATCTGCTGGAATACACATGTAAGAATGATTGCTTTTATATGTTTTATTCATAAAAGAATGTTGACAGTAGCTTGTCTGCAGTTTTTCTAGGCATGATGCCCCCCCATGCTATGACTCATTTTGCAAATATTTTAAATAATAATATATAATTTGTACCTGCTTTTGCCAAAAGGTATATACCTTTGAATAATGCTTCTTCTCCATCATTAGTGACAAAATAAATCAATAGAAAATATTATGGCTGTCTGGGAAAAGAAAGTGACAAAGCAAAACTTCTAAACTTCTGTCCCCAAGAGTGCACGGACACTTCTTCGGAAATGTCCTTGAGGCCACCCAGGGCCTTGAGCCAGGTTTTGTTTTGCCTGTTTTGTTGTGGAACACACAGTTGGCAGGCTTCCACAAGACTTGGGTCCTTATGGTCTGCTACAGAACTGTATGACCCTGAGGAAGCTTCTTCACCTTTCTAGGCTTGAGTTTATTTGCCCGTAAATGTTTGTTTTAGGTTTCTGAACCTTATAATATTTTATGAGTGAATGTAATAGGCCTTTTGTTTGTTTTAAGTGGGTGATTCTAATTCTCTTTTCTCATCTTAAAATATTATTTTATAAGCACAGCTATCAAGTATGTTCATAAAACATAAGATTTTTAGAAAGGAAAATTTTAAAAAAATCTGTCATGTCATGAATAAACCATTGAACATAGAAGAGAGACTGATGAAAGGCAGTGATATTTCTCACTAAATGTTGCCTTTCAGATTGCTAAAGTGAATGTTTTATTTTTTATTTGAAATCCTCCAAGGAATGCTGAGTCTGTTTTAACCATATAGTGTTACTTGCAGTGTTATAGAAAACTCCCAAATGTTCAGTTGAGGAATCATTTTGAAATGCTGACAGGAATAGCATTGATCATAGCTCCTTGCTGAGAATTATTGTCAGTATCTTGAATTTATCATTTATATGTGATAAGAAGGTATAGTTTGCTCAATATAATATGGTTTTATTTCCATCCCCAATTCTGAGTCTTTTGTTTTTGTTAAAATATGAAAAATGTTCTTTTAGTTTCTACAGCTTCTTAAATGTTTTTCAACATTATTAATATACTTTTTCCATGATCTATCCTTTTCCTTTGCATTTTGTCAGCATTGTGTGCCTGTGTATATGTATATGTGTGTGGTGCTTTTGAAGTTAACTGAGAAATTTCAAAGCAGTGAACAGGAGGTAGTCACACAAAACTTGTTACATGCAATCTGCTGGGAAACAGAGTAGATGTGAGAAGAAGACTGAGAGAGTTAAACACACACATGACATTTATTTTTATAGAAATAAAATATTCCTGAGAAATCATTCATTCTTGCCATTTCATTTTTGGGTTTTGTCATCTTTTAAGTTTTTCCTTAGAAGCTTCTAAAATCATCTGTAACTATAAGAAAGGTTTTAACAACATTTTATGAGCCAATTCATAAGTTGTAAGATGATTTCATGTTTATATAAAAAGGCATACATCCAAGCCTAGAAGAAGGTTAAATAAATTGTGGTACCTACATACAGTGGAGTACAATGTACCTATAAAAAAAGAGTGTGGACAGTCTCTATGAACTGACACAGAGTGATTTCCAGGAGACATTAATAAGTACAAAAAGCCATGTCCTAAAGAACATGTATAGAAAGAAGGGAAAATAATACAAATATGCATATAACTGCTTATCTTTACAAAAAAGAAAATTGGGAAGGATAAGCCAGAAAACAGTAAGGGTGGTTATCTATAAGAGATGGTGGTGAGGGCGGAGGGGGCTCAGGGGGATTGGATAGGGGAGGAAGAGATACCTCTTTAAGTAGCTTTTGCTAGTTTTAACTTTTGGAAGCATGTTAATGTTCTGCACATTAAAAAATAAATCATTAAGAATTGAAAGCAAATAGAAGCAAACGAACTCAATTGCATTTCAAATGAATGTTGTAACTACCTTGAAGAGAGATAGCGATAAAATAAATCCAAGTAGTTTATGAACACAGTTTTTAACTATATACCCCGTTCTTGGATGGCAGAGGGAGGAGGAAAAATTGGCATTTCACCTAGCCAGAGGCACCTCTTCTCCCCTGAAATAGGTGGTTAGGTCATTGTGCATTTTACAGATCAGCTCTTTGCCTGAGACAAAAGAGAGCTGCTCCCAATAAACAAGAATCAAGTAAATACCTGTTTATATTGGCAACAGCCAGTTTTTATGCTGCCTGCTCGCCTGGAGGTTGAATGACACAACACAATAGAAAATCTACTGATACCAGTGCACACCATTGAGGAAGAAGATAAGCTTCCTGACACCCATCCCTACCACTCTCCTAACTGACAGGAGGCAGTGAGCCAACTACCAGTACATTGCTACCAAAACTGGCACTCGGGAACGCAAACATGCAAAGGCTAGCTATATAGCCAAGGAGTTTTACAGACTTGTGGTCACTGAAAGGACCAGAACCAAAGCCAAAGGACCCTACACAATGTATATTATGGACACTTCCTCCAGGGGAAAATTACATCTAAAAGAAAGCAAATTCAAAAAATAAGAAAGAGAGATAGTTCATCCAGATGAGAAAAACCCCAAGAAACCACTCTGAAAGTATGAACAGAGTATTTTCCTAAGAGCAGTGAGAGAGAAGCACTGAATCAGCTGTAAAGGAAATGATACCAAACTAACAGTAGACTTCTCAGCAGAAACCTTACAAGCTAGAAGATAATACTGGGGCCTGTTTTCAAACTTCTTAAAGAAAAAAAGATGCTAGCTATGAATTTAATGCCAAACTAAGCTTCAATGATGAAGGAAAAATAAAATCTTTCCTCAACAAATAAATACTAAGGGGATTTGCCACCACTAGATTGGCCCTATAAGAGATGCTCAAAGAAGTCCTGAACACAGAAACAATACTCACCATCATAGAAGATGACGTAAGTACAAAACTCACAGATCCTATAAAGCAACTGCACATTTGAAACCCCAGGGAAGCTAGCTAAAAACACTATGCCAGGAAAAAAACCTCACACATTAATAGTAACCTGGATAAACTGCCTAAATGTTCTACTTAAAAAATACAGAGTGGTCAATTGGATTAAAAAGAAAAAGACCCAATCATCTGCTGCCTAAAAGAGAGCCACCTACTGTCCAAAGACAACTACAGACTTAATGTAAATGGGTGGAAAAAGATATATCATACATAGGGAAAACAAAAGTGACCAGAAGTAGCCATCCTCATAGCCATGTCAGATAACATAGATTTTAAATAACACAAACTTTAAACCCACTACAGTAAAAGCAAACAAACAAACAGACCTACGAAGACTTTATGTAATGATAAAGGGTTCAGTACAACAAGAACTATAATATATATGCACCCAACACTGGAGCATCCAAACTCATGAAGCAAATACTACTTGACCTAAGAAAACATATTGATAGCAATAAAATAATAGTGGGGAACTTCAACATCCCAATGACATCACTAGACAGATCATCGAAGCAGAAAATCATCAAAGAAACTCAGGAAAGAAAATCAACAAAGGACTTAAACTGGACTGTAGTCCAAATGGGCATCTACAGAACATTCCACTCAACAGTTACAGAATATATATTCTTATCATGTTTGCATGAAACATTTTCCAGAATTGACCATATGCTTGGTCATTAAGCACGTTTCAATACATTTTAAAAAAATCAAATTATACTAAGCATCTTCCAATACCAAGAGGAACTCCCCAAACTACACAACTACATGGAAATTGAACAACTTGCTTCTGAATGACCCTTGGATAAACAATTAAATTAAGTCAGAAATTTTTAAAAAGTACTGAAACAAATGAAAATACAGATAAAACAAGCCAAAACCCTTGGGGCACAGCTAAAACAGTGCTAAGTGGAAAGTTTATAGCATTAAATGCCTACATCATAAGAACAATATAAAACCAAAGCTAAAAGAAGAAAAGAAATAAGAAAGATCAGAGCATAACATTAATGTGATTGAGACCAAAAAATGATACAGAAGGTCAATGAATCAAAAAGTTTTGTTCTTCAAAAGGATAAACAAAATTGACAAACTAGCTATACTAACCAATAAAGAGGAAGAAGACTCAAATAAGTACAATCAGAAATGATAGAGACGACATTACAACTGATACCACAGAAATATAAAAGATCATCAGAGACTACTATGAACTCCTCAATGACAACAAACTGGAAAATCTGGAGGAAGTGGATAAATTCCTGGAAACGTACAACCTTTCAAGACTGAAGCAAAAGTAAATAGGAATGTTGAATAGATTAATAACAGGCAATGTAATTGAACCAGTAATACTTTTTTTTTTAAACAAAAAATGTCCAGGGCTAGATGGATTCATAGCCAAATTTTGTCACATGTACAAAGAAGAGCTCAGACCAATTTTACTGAAACTATTCCAAAAAGTCGAGGAGGAGAGTTTCCTCCCTAACTTATTCTGTGAAACCAGTATCACCTTGATACCAAAAATCAGACAAGAGCACAAAAGAAAAGAAAAGAAAACTACAGGCCAGTATCTCTGATGAACATAGATGCAAAAATTCTCAACAAAAGCCTAGCAAACTGAATTCAACAGCTCATCAAAAAGATAATTCATCACAATCAAGTGAGTTTCATTCTAGGGATGCAAGAATGGTTCAATATCCTCAAATCAACAAATGCAATCCACCCCATACATAGAATTAAAAACAAAACCATATGATCATCTCAACAGACACAGAAATGACATTTGATAAAATCCAACATCCCTTCATTAGAAAAACTCTCAACATACTAGGAATTGAAGGAAAAAATATCTTGAAATAATAAGAGCCATATATGACAAACCCATAGCCAACATCATACTTAATGGGAAAAAGTTGAAAACATTCCTCTCAAGAACTGGATTAAGATAAGAATTTCCACTCTCATGACTTCTATTCTATATAGTATTGGAAATTATAGCCAGAGCAATCAGGCAAGATAAATAAACGGCATCCAAATCAGCAATTTGCTCCCTGATGACATGATTGTATACTTAGAAAACCCTAATGACTTCTTCCAGAGCCTCCTGGAGAAGATAAATGACTTAAGTAAGGTTTCAGGATGTAAAATTAAAGTACAAAAGTTAGTAGCATTTCTATACACCTGTAATACTCAACCCTAGAACCAAATCAACAGCTCAATCTCATTTATAATAGCCCCCCCCCAAAAAACCCATTAAAGTAAAAAATTCCTAGGATTACATTTAACCAAGGAAGTGAAAGATCTTCACAGGAGAACTGTGAAACATTGATGAAAGAAATAGTAGATGATACAAACCAATGGAAGAACATCCCATGCTCATGGACAGGATGACTCAATATCATTACAATGACCATGCTGCCCAAAGCAATCTACAGATTCAGTGCAATCCCTATAAAAATGCCAATATCATTTTTCACAAAACTAGAAAAATAAAAACACCAAAGTTTATATTTGGAAACTAAATAAGATCCCAAGTAGCCAAAGCAATCCTAGGTAAAAGGAGCAAATATGGAGGCATTGCACTGCCTAGCTTCAAATTATTCTACAAGGCTATAATAACTCAAACATTGTGGTGGAATAGAGAGTCCAGAAATAAGGCCACATATCTGCAATCAACTAATCTTTGTTAAAGCTGACAAAAATAAACAGCAGGGAAGGACTGTATTCAATAAATGTTGCTGGGAAAATTAGTTAGCCATGTGCAGAAGAATGAAACTGGATTCCTACTTCTCATCATATATAAAAATGAACTCAAGATGGATTGAAGACTTAAATGTAAGACCTGAAACTATAAAAATCCTGTAAAAAAAGCTAGGGAAAACTTCTCTGGACGTTGACCTAGGCAAAGAATTTATGATGAAGACCCCAAAAGGAAATGTGACAAAAACTAAAATAGGCACATAGTATTTAATTAAACTAAAGAGCTTCTGCACAGCAAAATAAATAATCAACAAAGGGAACAGAAAACCTATGGAATGGGAGAAAATATTTGCAAATTATGTCTCAGACAAAGGACTAATATCCAGAATCAATGAAGAACTCAAACAACTCAACATAAAAACAAACAATTCCTTCCAGAAATGGGCAAAAGACATGAATAGATACTTCACAAAAGAAGACATACAAGTAGCCAAGAAACAAGAAAAAAAATGCTCAACATAACTACTCATCCAATAAATAAAATTTAAAACCTCAGTGAGCTATTATCTCATACCAGTGAGAATGACTTTTTTATCATTAAAAAGTCAAAGAACAAGAGATCTTGGTGTGGATGTGGAAAAAAGAGAGCGCTTATGCGCTGTTGTTGGGAATGTAAACTGGTTCAACCCCTATGATAAACAGTATCGAGATTTCTCATATAACTACAAATAGAACTACCATTTGACCCAGCATTCCCACTACTGGGTATGTACCCAAAGAAAAAGAAATCATTATAAAAAAAGAAAGAAAGAAAGAAACTTGTATTCCTATATTTATCATAGCTCTGTTCACAATAGCAAAGTCGTGGTACCCTTCAAAGACTGACTGGAGAGAGCTTCCTAAATGAACTGACTCAGAAGCAGAAACCAAACACCACATCTTCTCACTTAAATGTCAGAGTTAAGTGACCCGTGTTAACAAATATGCACTTGTATTCCCTAAATCTAAAAATAGCAACAACAAAAAAATAAAAAAACCACAAAAAACCAGCTGGAACTATTTTTAATAAGTTTGCTTATTATTAAGGTGGTGTAGGTAAAACAGTTCTGAAAGTATAAGAAATATACTGTAGGGTTTAGTAAATGAGTGAATGTGTTGTCTTTGTTAAAGGAGAAATGGAAAATGGGTTGAGGAAGGCAGAATAAGCCTTGTGGTTTGATATTAGTATTAGACTTATCTGTCTCAGTTAAGATGTGTCAAATATGCATATATGTTTAGATGTGTATGTGCACATGTTTATTATGTATGCATATGTGTATTTTGTATGTAACTATTATAGTGAGGACATTGGACAGTGTTGTTACAGAGTGATCAAAGTTAGCATCGCTGATGAGGGACAGATGGGCATCATGCTCCTCTGGGCGTGATACCCTGAGAAAGGTACAGCATCACCCATGGAGTGTCTGGCTAAGAAAGGTACAGAATCAGCCATGAAGTGCCTGGCAACTAGTGCATAATCTAAATCAAATTCTGATGGAGCATCAGACAAACCCCAAACAAGTGACGTTGTAGTTGAAAAATCAGGGCAGGAGAAAGCCTATACTCTTAGAAAATGTCAGTGGAATAAAAGACAAGATATGGGAAATGTCTAAATTAAGGGAGACTAAAGAGACTATTTTGCAGAAGTAGGCAGCTGGGAAAATGTTGTAAAGCACACTGTGGTATAAAGGGACAAAATTGGAATATGAATGGATCAATGCTAGTAGAATGCCAAATAGTGGAAGAATGTAAAAGTTGGAGTTAATAATAAATATTTGTTGGAATTCTCATGTGTTTAAGTATAGTAAAAATTATGCTGTTGCTAAGTTGAACTCAATATCTGTAATGTGATTTTATGAAATTGCTTGTAGAGCTGTGTTTGTATCTGGTTATACCATCAGCTAATGAATAGGAATGCTATAGGGCAACCCCTTCGGGTCCCCTCCCACTGTGGGAGCATTTCTGTCCTCTCAATAAATCCTGTTTCAAAACAAAACAAAACAAAAAAAGAATGCTATAATCCCTACCTCTCATCCAATAAAAAGTTGAAATAGGTTATTGGTGGTTACTAGAAATATTATAATAAAGAATATAAGTAAACACTTACATAATTGGTTAATGTTAGGATGTGAGTGTATATATCATATTAAAAATTCCATAATTGACCACCTGATGAAAAGTGCCACTGGTACAAATATTATTGAGAAGTAATCTAGTTTGAAGCTAAGTGGGAGTTTCGTGGCTTGAATAGTTATTCAGTGCTAATATTTCTTGGCCTGAGTACATGAATATTATAGTTGGGATAAGACTGGTAATAGAGGCTCATGTGATGGACATCTTTATGTAGTTAGGGTAAGAGCAAGCTTTATAGGTGTCAGTTGAAGTCATAATAATGGGTAGAATTAGAATAATTAGTGAGATCCAGATGAAATAAGAGGATGTATTTATTACTTGGAGTTGTATCAAATTTTTGGCTCCTGAGGCCAATAAATTACTTCTATCCTTTAAAAATTGAGAGACCCATACTGTTAAATGTAGAGGCATGCCTTAGCAGATTGAACATACTTTCTTGGTAAATAAGAAGTTCTAAACTTCTGATATTAGATTCACAGTCTATCGCTTTGCTTAAATTATATTTATAATATATAAATTCCATGTTGACTTGGGATTTAGTGGCAGGAATAGAACAGGTAAAAAGTATGTAAACATTAAGGTAGTCTCTCATGTGAAGGAATGTTTAATATTAATCTGACAAGTAGAGTTTTCCTTGTATTATAATTAGCATGTAAAGGGAATAAATGATGTAACTCGCATTAGTATATATTTACAATTAAAAATACTTTATAAATGTTAAACTTACAGAAGTTGGTAACTGAGCTGAGGTTATGTGAGAAAATATTCTATACTTAGGGAATACAACTGCTCTTAGGGACAAATATTTAATATGTTAGGGGTAAAGAACCCTCAAATGGTTCCGAGAAAATTATATCCATATCCATATAAGTCTTTCTCCGTGTCTATTTCTGTATATACACAGACATGAGAGAGGGAGAGAGAGAGCAAATGCTAAAGCAAAGCAAGTAAAATGTTAACAATACATGAATCCAAACAATGACTATGCCTATGTTCTCTGCACTGTTTTGTTCTGCAGTTTTTAAGTTTGACATTATTTTCAAATGAATAACTTTTTAAAGAATACATCTCAGGTATTAAACATTATGAAATAGTAATATAATTAGTGATTAAAAAGCAGATTTAGACATAACAGATCTAGATGATAATAATCATTTTTCATTAGTGTAAGTTTATTTGCAATTAAGAATACATTAACTAGTAATGCTGAATCTGTTTAAAACTGTCCTCTCAAAATGACCGATAATTTGGCAAGGTGGTGGGAAACAATACCAGAACTAAAGACAATAATAATGAATAGGAACAGATGAGAGATTCTGTTGTGAAAAAGTTGCATTAACAACAGCGATAATCATTAAAAGGTACTCAGAAATAAATATAAGAAAATATTTTTGAAGTTTTATGTGAAAATGGAAAAAACACCTTTGACAAAAACGATTACATTAAATGGAGAGAGAACAAGTTTATGAATTTTTAAAAAAAGAAACAACATGGTAATGATTGCTGTCCAGATAGAAGGATACATTATAAGCAAATAAAACTGTGTGATATAGGCAAATAAGTCAATGAAAAGAATAAAAGGCCCAGAAATAAGACCTAAAAATATGTAGAAATCAGATGTGATAGAGCTAATAACTTTGCAGTTCAATTTAAGTATGAAATATTAAAGTTATTGAATAATTTGTTTTACATATGAAAAATATGTCCATACCTCACACCATAAAAAATTTCCAGTTATATTATAGACTTAAATATGAAGAAAAAATTTTCAACAACTTTTAAAAAATACCAGGAGAACATCCGTGTAGCTTCAAAGTTAAGAATTTCATAGGTGGGGATGTGCAGAGTATAGATAGTGTGTCAGTGCCTTTCACTGTATTAAGATGAAAAGTTTATCTATAACAAAGTCATTGTCAACAAAGTGAAGAGACAAGTCACAGACAGAGAATAGGTAATCCACATAATCAACAAGGCATTGTCCAGAGTACAGAAGGGACAAATGGGCAAAATTGAGTAAATAGGACATTCACAGGACTAAAGCTTCACAGATGAACTATTTCAAAGCATATTAAAATAATGAAACCATGTTTGAGGGCCAATTATATATAAGGGCAGACTTCTGTCTTTATCTGTATTACTAAACTTTCAAAGTATACAGTAAATTCTTTTTAAAAAGTCTTATTTTATTTCATCTTTTTGACAAACTATAATCATAAATAATTATGGGGTTCAAGTGATGCTATGATATATGTTTATAGTGTGCAATAATTGAATCAAGCGAATTCACATATCCATTACCTTAAATACTTCTTCTGTCTAACTGCAGCTTTGTATCCTTTGACCAACATCTCATTCCCCCCACCCAGCCTCTGGTAACCACCATTCTATTCTCTACTTTTATGAGTTAGGTTGTTTCAGATGTCGCATGTAAGTGACACCATATGTTTTAAAATAAAATAGTGAAGAAATCGCAATGGCTAATGTTATATCATGAAATGTCATAGGATCAGTCCTTCCCAGAGCACGAGAATGGTTTTCAGATTGGAATGAGATTAGAAGGCGTTGATCCCCGGCATCCATCTGTATTCTGTGTGCTTTCTGTAGCTGAGGTAAGAGATGGTCTTATTGTCTTGGGCTAACTGCATATGACAGAAAGATAATTTTCTAGAGAATAACAAATTTGAGCGCTTTTTAATCATAAACAGGTGCCAGTGCATTATG
>CAUYQG010085991.1:0-16903 GCA_963574415.1 Tarsius wallacei
AGATGGGAGGACTGTTTGAGTCCAGGAGTTCAAGACAAGCCTGAATAACACAGCGAGACCCTGTCTCAAAAGAGAGATAGATAGATAGATAGATAGACAGAGAGAGAGAGAGAGAGAGAGAGAGAGAGAGAGAGAGAGAGAGAGACAGAGAGAGAGAGAGAGAGAGAGAGAGAGAGAGAGAGAGAGAGAGAGAGAGAGAGAGAGACAGAGAGAGAGAGAGAGAGAGACAGAGACAGAGAGCGAGAGAGAGACAGAGAGAGAGAGAGACAGAGAGAGAGAGAGAGAGAGAGAGAGAGACAGAGAGACAGAGAGACAGAGAGACAGAGAGAAAATGAGAGAGAGAGGAAACCCAAGGTTTCTAAATTCAAAGGTACTATACAAAGCCAGAGAGCTCAAAGACAAAATAAAACACAGGTTCTGGAGGCTGAATCCATTTTTAAGGTACATCTTTGCACCAGGTAAAGTGAGTGGATTATGGAATGTGCTAACTGCCTTAAGGCTATCTAAATATTGAGGGGGGCAGACTATAAGTCAGAGAATAAAAGTTAAACAAGTAGCAAATGGAAGTCATAAGACCAACTGGGAGACATTGCTTCGATATTCTCAACTATACTAGTGTACAGATGGGCATGACATCCTTCAGATTAATCCCATGAAATTATTTCCAACACCTCCACTGTATCATCATACTGATTACATTAACTCAGGCCTTATCGGCTCTTCCACTTGCTAGTGCAACAGCCCCAACGCTAATTCCTTCTCCTTACTGTTACCAGAGCATTTTTTTTTTCTAAAAATGAAGATCTACTTACATATATCTCTCTTTGGATGGCTCCCTCACTGCCTACAGAGAAAATTAAAATTCCCTAGCCTAGAAGGCTATTCACAATTTGGACTCACTCAGCTGCTTTTGAGGTGTATCTCCTACCACTCACCTACTGACTTTTACACTTTGGCTTTGCTCATATTTGTACTTTTTGTCTGAAATTACTTTCTCTGCATGCTCACCTGTATAACCCCAATTTATCTTCCAAGGCCTTTCCTGAAAACTCCAACTCCTAAAATGCTCCTCCACAATATTCTTGTATTGCTTTTAATATACTATGATTTTTCTATTTTATTGTATCATTGGCTCATTTATCTATATTCTCTGATAGAATGCTGAGTTCCATGTAAGCAAAAACTTTGTCTTATTCATCTTTTCTCTTTAGTTTGGTACAGAGTAGATGTGAATGAATGCTTAGAATAGATTAATCAAAGAAATAAATTATAAATATAGACTACTATCTTGATTCTTGAAAGGACAGAGCCCAAAATGGAGTTTCTCTGGCCTCCTTGAGCTTATATACAAAAATAATCCTTTCTTGGAACCTTGGGCAAGTCATTGGACATTGAGAGTAACATCGCCTAAGAATTTGTCTTTCTGCTACCAGCCCTGCCCTTCTCATCTTTCCCAATCTAATTTCTGTGCAATTCATAGCCATACTCGCAGCACCAGCCCACTGACCTAACAATTTTGAATTCCCCATTAAAGAGTAAGCCCAAGTTCAATCTTACTTTATCCAAGAAGTCTTCTCCAACTGCTTTAGACCACATTGAAATGACATATTGAAAAGAAAGGAATTTCTTACAGTCATTAGGACAGAATTTCAGCATTTAATACTCTTTACTTCACCAGTGTTAATTCTACCCACCCAAACAGGTGACAAGGGTAACTAAGTAACAGAAAGTTCTTGTAATTCTCTACATTCTCTACAATACTTGGTTACATAGTTCCCATAACACTTGGGCCAAGACTTATTCAAAGAAGGTGCTGATAAATATGTTAGATTGGGGTTGGCGAATTTTTCCTGTAAAAGGATAGATTACATATATATTAAGCTTGGCAAGTTACAAGGTCTGTGTTGCAAGTGTTCAACTCTGCTGTTGTAGGGCAAAAACAGTCACAGATAATATATAAACAAAATAGCAAAGCTGTGTTACAATCAAACTTTATTTATGTATATCAAAATTTGGATATCATGTAATTTTCATGTGTCATGAAATATGATTCTAGTTTTGATTTTTTTCCCAACCATTTAAAAACAGCAGGCAGCAGAAAACCAAAAAACAGGCTGAATTTGGCCCACAAGCTGCAGTCTGCCAAACCTTGCTTTACAGGGATGCATTCATCTACACAAGACAATTCTGTAGTCATATTCCCAAGCAAAACATTAACACACATATTGAAATACCTTCGTTCAGCACGCTCTTTCTTCTTTAAGGCAACATCCAAATCCTGCAACTGTTCCTCTAATTTTTCACACAGGAGTTTCTAAAACAGCAAGATAGATGAGTGTCATTTTTAACACCTTACCACAATCTCGTATCATGTGCACATGAAGCTCCTGAGTATTATGCTCTGAGAGTTGAACAATTAAGCTTTTCTTGTGTTTAATGAAATATAAAGAGGTGCCTCAGCATCCATTCAACAGAAGATGAGCACAGTATCTTTGAAATAAAGCATACGTTAAAGAAACTTTTATCTGTGCCTAACCTGCTGGCAATAACCAAATGTTTAAAATAGCATTTGGTTCAGTGTATATATATAACAGATTATAATTTAAAAAAAAAAATTCCTATGACATTTTCAAAGGAGGTTATATGTATAATAAAATGTAATGATGCCAAAAACTATTTTTTTAAAATATAGGGGAAAGGCCAGGCTTGGTGGCTCAGCCTGTAATCCCGTGCTTTGGGAGGCCAAGGTGAGTGAATTGCCTGAGCCCACAGGTTCGAGACCAGCCCGGGCAACTTGGCAAGACCTTGTCTCTACAGTAAATCAAAAAATAGCTGGGCATGGTAGTGCACGCCTGTAGTTATGGCTACTTGAAAGGCTGAGGTGGAAGGATCGCCAGAGCCCAGCAGGTTGAGGCTGCGGTGGCTGGGAGTATGCCACTGCCCTCCAGCCTGGTGACAGAGTGAGACTCCCACTAAAAAAAAAAAAAAAAAAAAAAAAGATAGGGAAAAAATGTATAGAACAACACCACATGGTTACTGGGTCAAAATAGAGTCGAAATGTAATTAATAAAGTTATACTAAGCCATATAAGTCCACTTCACTGAAAAAGGAACAAAGCCCAACATTTTTAAAAATTATTTTTTAAATTTTTTAGAGACAGGGTCTTACTATGTTGCCCAGGCTAGTCTCAAAGTTCTGATCTCAGGCAATCCTCTCGCCTCAGCATCCTGAGTAGCTCTGCACTCAGATTAGCCCATCACTTTTAAGGCTTACACTAGGTTTGTGAGAGAAAAGTACCCAACGGATATAGGAGCACAGAACTATCCTGCTCTTCAGCTTCAAAAGAAATTCACCTGAATTAAGATAGAAGAGAAAGATAACCCATATTTCTCTTAACCCTGACAACATCACATATAAAACTTCTGTCAGAGAGAAGGTAGGTAAAAATAAAAAAAAGAGGAAAAAACAAAGGGATAAACAGCAGGAAAAAACCTTATTTTTTCCTTTCTATAAATCAAAATTTGGTGCTTTTTGAGCTTATAAAAAATGCAAGAAAAAATAGATCATAATTTTACAAAAATTAGAGAGCTTCTGAGAATTGTTTTGGAAAAAAAAAAGAAAAATTTAGAATATAATAATAAAAGGTAGTGATCTAGGCAGAGCATGGTGACTCATGCCTGTAATCCTAGCACCTTGGGAAGCTGAATAGGAAGATCACATGTAGCCAGAAGTTCAAGACCTTTTTTTTTTTTTTTTTGCTCAGGCTGGAGTGCAGTAGCATGATTCTGGCTCATCACAGCCTTGACCTCCTAGGCTCAGAAGGTCACAGTCCTTCTACCTCAGCCCCCTGAGTAGCTGGGATGACAACCACACGCAACCATGCCTGTCTAATTTTTAAAATTTTTGTTTCCTTTTCTTAAAAAATTAAAAGGTAAAGGTAGAAATCTAAACAGGGGTAAATAATATCTATTTACAAATTCTTTGAAGATTAAAGGTATTCAGTAGCTATTAAAAAGTATTAATAAATATAAAATCAAAGACTTAAAAACAGATGTGGGCTGGTTCATACATGTTGGCAGGGGGGGCAGAACCATTCTCCATCAGGGATGATCATCAGAGGAGGGCGAAGGCAGGCAGTGTGGTATCCACTGTCACAAGAGTCACACAGAAGAATCTGAAATAAATGACATTAATGTCAACCTAACTATGACTAAAATTTAATGACTCACGTTAAAACATTTCAATATTTCTTAATAGTACATTGCAAAGCACTCTTAAGTTGCATAAAGCTAATAAAAATGTTCTGATAATTAGTGATCTAACATGTTGATTTTCAAAAAATTAAAAAACAAAAACAAAGCAAAAAACCCTAAAACATGTTAAGTTATACAATTTAGTGAAAAATAGTAAGTCCTTTCTGACCTGTATTAGAATCATTTTCATTCAGTGTATAGCCACAAGGGCTATAATAAAACACTCTTTATAACCAAGTTTTAAAGCTCAAGTATCATAACTACCTTACCATACATAAAATTTTAGTAATACAAGAAACTTCCATTTTAAACAGCATTTCAATTACCAACCTGTAAGAAACACTCATGGTTCTTTTTATTATGCAAATCCAACAAGAAAGTGACTGAGGTACAGAAAAGGAATATAACTAAATATAGAATCAACTTGTTCAAATACAAAGTAATGACATCAATTAGTTTTACAGTTATTTCATTGCTATTTAAGATGACCAAATCTCTAAAACTTAACATGGTATATTCATAAATGTTTAACTTAAGAAAAAACTTATTTTCAAATAATTTTAAATTTACAGAAGAGCTGCAAAGATAGTACAGAGAGTTCTCATATGCTCTTCATCCACCTTCCAACAATGCTAACATTTTATATAACTATGGTACATTTATCAAAACTAAGAAGTTAACATCAATATAATACTACAAACTACAGATTTTATTCAGATTTCAAAAGTTTTTCCACTAATGTCCTTTCTCTGAATCTAAATCCATTTAGTCATGTCTTGTTAGTTTCCTCTGATCTGTAACAGTTTCTAGATCTTTCTTGGTATTCCATGACTGATAGTTTGAAGAATACTAGTCAGATATTTTTTGTAGACCGTCCCTGAATGTGGGTTTTCTCATGACTGGAGTGGGGTTCGGAGAACACCAAAGAGGTGAAGTGCCCTGCTTATTGCATAATATCACGGGGGGTACATGGTATCAATATGACTTACTGCTATTAACTTTGATCATTTGGCTAAAATAGTTTCTGTTGGTTTTCTCTAATGTAAAGTTACTACTTTTCGTTTTCCATTTGAAAGTGATAAGCACAGCCCATACTCAAGGGGAGAGGAATTAACTTTTTTAGAGGTGTAAGTATCAAAAAACTTGTAGACATAAATTAAAATCACTACAGTAACATAAACACTTTGGGGGAGATACATTGAAGCTATGCAAATATCTATTCTCTCCTTAAGGTTTTGCCCACTAGTTTTAGTATTCACTGGTGATCTTGCTTGCAATAATTATTACTGTGGTGCTCTGACGGTGACTTCCCATTTCCCTCATGTATCCTACGTTTATTATTTGGAATTCTCCTGTAAAGAAAATATGTTCCTTCACCCCTCCCCACCCATTTGTTTATTCAGTCATTTTTATCAATATGGACTAACGAATCTTTAATTTATTCTTTGGGTTACAATCCAAAACTAACACTATTTAATTTGTTGTTGGAATTGTTCCAGCCACAGACAGACACAGTCAGTCATTTCTCCAAGAAGGTCTAGTTCCTTTACTGGAAAATGGTATTTAGAAACCAAGATTTGGGTGCTGAGTGCTCACTTCTACTGGATACCACCACTTCTAAGCTCTTTCAGCGGATAGAGCTAAGAAATATATGAGGGGAGAAGGACCCAAAAAAACCCCACCAGAATTATCTTTTAGAGTGCGGGTCTCTTACAGTTTTTATCTGGAAGTTTTGAAAAGGTTGTGTCATGATTTATGGAAGAAACGTCCCAAGTTGTGGCAAACAGGTGACTGGTACTTCCACAATGATAATGTACCTACTCACACTGTGCTGAATGTTTAGCAGTTTTTGAGCAAAAATGGCATGACCCCCAAGCCCCACCATCCCTATTTACCCAATCTCACTCCAAGTGACTTTTTTTTGTTTCCCTGAATGAAAAAAGTCCTCAAAAGGAAATATTTTGCTGATGTAGAAGAGGTGAAACAAAAAGTGGCAGAAGTACTAAAAGACATTAAAATTGACAAGTTAAAAACGGTTTTGAGCAGTAGAAAAAAATGTCTTGATAGGTATATTGCATCAAATAGAGAGTACTTTGAAGGTGAGTGAAGTTTAAACATGTAAGAATATACAATTTTTTATAAATAAATTTTGGGGTTTTTTGGATCCCCTCATATGTATGTACATTTATAAATATTTCTCTACCTATAATAAAATTGACATGAGTTCTTATTAATATATACACTACTAATCCAGCATCAGGGATTTCATTCTAGCCTTTGGCCTCACTTACAGTGAGAGTGCTGGCTCCCATTATCTGTATTTTACTTATTTACTCAACCTTAGCATATGTAAAGTTTCCAATATCATTCTCAGTATAATTTCTGTTCATCCCATTTTACTTACTTTCTCACAGCCCTTTGTGTGAGCCTTGATGATCATGAAATGCTTAGAAGCACCTTCTTAGCATAATTTCAATATCTATTCTTCTTAGAGCTAAAGTCATTTTCCAGTTCTAAGTTACATCTTTTACTTGAGCTGTGTCAGAAACCAGTGGGATATGATAAACTTTACTGAAGGATTTACTTTCCAGATATGATTTTAACAGTAAAAAAGAAATGAGTAAGTCAATAAGAACTTTTTTTTCTTTGAGTTGGAGTCTCACTCTGTTGCCCAGGCTGGAGTGCAGTGGCACGCTCACGGTGACCCCAGCGTTGGCTAGGCTCCAGTGATTCTTCTGCCTCAGCCTTACAAGTAGCCGAAACTACAGGTGCACGCTACCATGCCTGGCTAATTTTTTATTTATTGTAGAGACAAGGTTTCGCCAAGTTGCCCAGGCTGGTCTCGAACCCACGGGCTCAGGCAATCCACTTGCCTCGGCCTCCTAAAGTGCTGGGATTACTGGCTGAGTCACCAAACCTGGCCGAGAACTAACTTTGACCTAGCACATAATATGTATCAGAAACTATGCCAGGCAACTTTACATAGTTGTTAACACTCCTCAGGAGTATATGGTGAGTCCTATTTTGCAATGAAGAAATCAAAATACAGAGAAGATACCAACTAATGAGTGGAAAAGCAGGATCTGAATCCATGGTGTCTGGCCCATGCTTTTCTCATCATACAACATCACACTGCTTTTTAGGAAAAAAGAGCCTGGATAACCACTTACAAGTTTTCCAAGTTTTAGAGCATCTCAAAATATTTCTGGCTTACACAATTCTACCCATGTGGAAGCACCTTTCTTTACACTTTATTTTATTAAATAGTCAGAGCATGCCTTTAAAGTCAAATCTATTCAAAAGAACAGCATAGGTACAGAGAATTAAGTATAAGAAGACTATTTCCTCAAAGGACTCACTTATGTATGAACTGCAAATACATATATAGATATGCATGATTCTCCTGTTTAGGTCACCTTTGAAGAACTTACTTCCTGGTTAAGAAAGCTCCATATAAATCAGGAAGCATTCTTTTGAATACATCTGGTCTATAATTTATTTTCTTAAAAAAATTTTTTAACTGTCCATTTTTAAAATTTCAAAGTCCTACTAGGCTACTACTTGACTTAAATGTTTTCACAGGAAGGTAGTAAGATCTACAGGCCTAATTTACTTACAGTTAGTACTTTAGAAATATCACAATAAAATTATTTGTTTATGAGACAGGATCACGGTATGTTGTCCAGGCTGGACTCAAACTCCTGGACTCAAATCCTCCCACCTCAGCCTCCTGAGTACCTAGGACTGCAGAGTACACCACCCCATCCAGCAGAAATACCATTATAAAGTAATTTGGAAGGAAAAAAGAAATATGAAATAAGTACATGAATAAATTCATCAGTTTGTGAAACGACATGAAGGTATATCCTTATTAATTAGAAAAAATGTCCATATATAAGCAAGGCAGAATGAAAGCAAGATCCTGACTCCTTGGCCTCCCTATAACTGGATTATTTGAGAAACAGAAATAAAAATTACATTGTAGCATACAAACTCTCTTTATTAATAAAAAACTGAAATTGCAATCAAACCCAGAAGAGTTAGGCTGCCTCAGGAAACACAGTATACTTGTAATATGAATAGCATTCATTTACATTAGGTACATACCAGTTCAGGATGGTTTGGAAGGCCACATTTTTTACATGGTTCATCATCATCTGCCAGGACAGCTTCCTCACTTTCCTTTTCTTCTTCCTCTTCTGAAGCTGCAGATGATTTTTCACTGCCAGACGCTTCACTTTCATCATTGCTGGAGTATTTCCACCTGCCACGTGTTCGAGAACCAGTCCATCGAACTTTTCCTTTGGGTTTTACCTTGTATAAAATAAAAAATTGGGATAATTTGATATAAGAATGTCTTTTTAAAAAAATCTTTTCCTTATCACATGTCCACTATAGACTAGTCAATAAAAATAAAAAATAAAATTTTTTGTAGCCTCATCACCAGATATACCTACTATTAAATTTTGGTATATATTTCCATTATTTTTTCTACATTTCTAGTTTTCTTAAAAAATGGAATTATAACAAACGTTCTGTCTTACATTTTTCCTAGTCATAAAATATTCTCCTAACATTGCTATAAATGTCTTCACACAGCTGTATTTATCTAATCCTCTACTAGACATTTAGGTAGTTGTTTCCCATTTTTTCACTTTTATCAACAATGCACTGTATCCTTATAAATAAAAATTTTTACACATATCTCTGTAGTTAGCATAAATTCCTTGAAGAGGATTCTGGGTCAAAGGTCATGTATGTTTTAAATACTCTGAAACATAATGATAACTATATTCTCTCATATTGTTATATAAAATTTTAAATCCTGTATTAGAGATGAACTTGAAATTTTTAATTGAGTCAGAACTGTATAGAAAAATCTTGACATATTTACAAATATAGAGTATTCAGATAATAAGTTTATAATGTGAATAATAGCTTTTTAATTTTAATTTTAATTTTTTAGACAAGGTCCCACTCTGCTGCCCAGGCTGGAGTACAGTGGCGTGATCTCAGCTCACCATAGCCTTGACTGCCTAAAGCAATCCTTTCACTTTAGCTTCTCAAGTTGCTGGAACTACAGGTATGTGCCACCATGGCTGGTTAATTCTTCTATTTTTTTGTAGAGACGAGATCTTGCTATGTTATATTGCCCAGGGTAGTCTTCAACTCTTGGGCTCAAGTGATTCTCCCGCCTTGGCCTCCCAAAGTGCTGGGATTACAGGTATGAGCCACCCTGCTCAGCCGTTAACATCTTTTTGTTGCCTAGTTTTGTAACTCTTTAACTCATATTTTAGTTTATTCCTACACTATAGATCTTCAGCAAAGAAAAACATAATTTTAACAACAAAAGAGAAGAAGCTTTTTAAAACATAAAGAGTAAAAAAATTCAGTATTTTAGGGAATACAGGATCACTTACAATAAAGAATAATCTGATCATTTAAATAAGTTAAAAACAAAAGCAGCACTTTTAATTGTGAGAAACTCCCATAGACTAGCTGAAAACTTGTAAAAGATTTTTCTTACAATAAAGAGGGTCAGAGAAAAGAGAATTCTGACTTTTTGAACTAATGTTTACAATGGGGGAAAATAGGCATTCTCCTACATACTGGTAATAACATGGCAATAACAGGGCCTTTTGGGAGAGTGATGTCGCAATACCTATCAAAACTTAAAATACACATGCCCCTTGACCCAGCAATTCCAATTCTAGGAGTCTATTCTAAAGAAATACTCACTCATGTCCGAAAGGATCTTCAATGCAGCATTGCCTGTAATAGTGAAAAATTGGAAACAACCTAAATGTCAATCAATAAGGGAATGCTTAAATAAACTGAGGTATAGCCACACTATGGAACACTGTGTGGCCATTAATAAACAAAAGGTAGACTACATCTACCAACACGGAAGGAGTTCAGAGATACACTGGTAAGTGAAAAACTCATAGAAAAATGAACATATTTGATCCAATTTATTTTTTAAATGAATGAATAAATGTTCATGAATGTATACATGAAGGTATGGAAAAAGGACTGGAAAAATGTAACCCAAACTGTTAATAATGGTAATGGAGAATTTTCATTTTATAATTCTACAGGTTGGGTATTACTTGAATAGTTTATAAAGAAAATATATATTCCTATAGTACCTGTAACTTTCTTTAAAAGGTTAAAAGATGATAAGAGTATAAAGTCTGAAATTTAACATGTGAAAAATAACTACTGAGAAAAGATATCTCATACATTACTTTTCAGTTGTGTCGTTTTTAGCCAAGATCAAAAAGTTATTAACGATTAGAGACAAATATTTTTAATTAAAAATTAAAATTCAGAGTAGGAGAAAACATTTTACCTTGCTTACTTTAGAATTTGTATCCTTCTCCAACTTTTTCAAGTTTTCTTTTTTGTCAGTTTTTGGCAAAGTTGTTGACTCTTCTTCCACTTCATCTTCTCCTTCCCCCCTTTTTTTATCAGCTTTCTGATCTCTGATCTCAGCCACTTTTGCTGTGGGTCTAGATATTCTTGGAGACCTCCTTAAAGTACGACCCACATTTGTTTTCTCTTCTTCCTTTTCTGATTTCTCTTGCTTGTTTTCTGGTTCTAGAATTTTGGGGGGAGAATCTGGCTTCTTTTTCCGACTGGATATCCTAATTGTTAATTTGATACCCTCTTTCTGCCTTTCAGAGGTTATCTCTGTATTTTCTGAGGCAGTGGTTTCTTCTTCAGGAATCAACTTATATTTAAATTTGTTTTTCTGCATAGAACCCTTTGTCTCAGAAGAATCTTCTAAGCCTGAGGTCTGGGCATCGTCCAGATTATCCATTTCTACCTTCATGGATTCAGAATCCTCTTTAAGGATTTCTGGGTCTAGTTTTTTCACAGACTGACCTTCAACAGAACCTATGCTCTGACATTCTACCACTTCCTTTTCTGAGGGAAGTTTCTCACAGTGATCAGTTGTATTAGATGGTGAAGTGTCAGCTGTTTCAGCAGAGTCAAGTTTTTCTGATTCTATAGTATTCTTTGGAACTTCTTCTGGTATTGGACTCAATCTTTGTATGTCCTTATCAAGAAAAGTTTTTTTGGACTTCTCTAACTTTTCAAGACATTCTACGACTGGTGGGCGCTTATCCTTTTTACTTTTAGGAGACTTTTCTTCAACTTTCATGGCACAGGACTCAGTGGTAGATAAAGCAGTTTTTAAAGAGAGATCTTTTGTCATCTCAGAAGACTCAAGAGAAGTTTCCACTTCCAGAGGACAAGGTTCCTCTATCTGCCTTTTGTGACTCTGGGTCTCTATGGCTGATATTGAATTATCTGCATCTTTCCCTAAAGCGACCATTTCTCTCTCAAGCTCACCTACTTTCATACTCATTATGACAGAATTTAAGGACTCTGCTCCATTTCCCTCCATGATGACATTTCTGTCCTTAGAGGGGCTATAGCTATCTTCCTTTGTATCATAAAACTTTGTCTCTATTTGTTCTGTCTTAAAATTTGGAGTTACTCTTTCATCACTAACTTCTCCATTTACCAGTTGTTTTCCTTCATGACCCATAGTAGTGATGGTAGAGACTCTTTTACAAGTCTCTTCCTCTTGTCTTATTTCATCTTTCAAAAACTCTTTTGTTGGAGTAACTGATTTACATAAAGGTCCTTTGACTGGACTATCAAAATCATCACTCAGTTTAATTTCTCGTTTTTTTAGTGGTATCTTGGCTTGTTGGTCATTTTTAAGTTTCTCAGTTTCTTCAGTAGATTTCTCAGTAATTTCTTGAGAAGATTTAACATTGCCACCAAATTCCAACCTCTCAGGTTCCTGTGCCACTAGCTTCTCCATGCTACCCTTGATATCTTTAGGATCTGCTCTATATTCCTTTACTTCAACTTTAATGGGTTTGACATTTTCCTTGAATGAATCACTTTCTTCTTTGATCATCTTTTTTTCCTCACTTTCTGGCAAAGATTTTTCCAGTTTCACTATGACTGGCAGTTTCACAAGTTCCTTTTCATCTTCTTTTTCTATTTTCACAATAGTTTCTTCTAGAACATTGCCTGTAGAGCGGTTTTCTGAATCTTTTGGCCTCTCTTCACCTTTCTTCTTTTCATTTTCCTTCTGTTCCTCTAAAAATCAGAAAAAGTTTACTTACATGAATAGAAGCCTGAAAGGTTATAAGATATAAGACTTATATAATATATATTTCCATCTGAAGTTTCTATCTTAAAAGAGGTAGCTTTTGTCATTAAATATTTGACCCCTAGAAAATAAAATCTGAGAATGAAGGAAATTAAAGTACTTTAAAGCTCAACTTCTTTTTCTTATAAAGATTTGGGGTAAAATTCGGGCTTAGGTATACAAATGTTGATTACGCGGGTACCCCTCCCTCCCCCAGCAGTTTCCCTCATCTACCTATCCCACCCTCCCTCCCCTGACAGTTTCCCACTACTGCCTATCCCTTTCTTATAGTATTATAGTTGTTTAAGGTCCGCTTATGAGTGGGAACATATGGTACTCTGTTCTTTGTTTCTGTGATAGATCACTGAGTATGATTGACTCTAAATCCATCCAACTTGCTGTGAAGTCCATATGTTTGTCCTTCTTTATGGTTGTATATTCCATTGTGTATATGTACCACATTTTTTTATCCAGTCCAGCTTCGATGGGCAACGTGGTTGGTTCCATGTTTTTGCTATTGTGAATAGAGCTGTATCTTTTTTGTAGAATGATTTGAGTTCCTCCGGGTGTATTTTCAACAGGGGAATTGCTGGGTCATATGGAAGGTCAATTTCTAGTTCTTTCAGAATTGCCACACTATCTTCCAAAGAGGTTGCTCTAGTTTGCATTCCCACCAGCAGAGTAGAAGCGTTCCTTTTTCTCAGCATCCTCACTAGCATCTGTTTGGCCATTCTTACTGGGGTTAGGTGGTATCCCAATGTGGTTTTGATTTGCATTTCTCTGATGATGAGTGAGGCTGAGCACTTTTTCCTGTGTCTGTTGGCTGCCTGTATATCTTCTTTTGAGAAGTGCCTATTCATGTCTTTTGCCCACTTTTTAATGGGGCTGTTTGTTTTTTTCCTTTCGGCACATTTGAGTTCCTTGTAGATCCTAGATGTTAGGTCTTTGTCAGATTTACAGTTGGCAAATATTTTTTCCCAGTCTGTGGGCTGTCTCCCTGCTCTCTTGATGGGTTCTTTTGTTTTGCAGAAGCTCATTAGTTTGATGAGGTCCCACTTGTCTATCTTATTTCTTAAGGTATGGGCATTTAGGGTTCTGAATAGGAACTGGTTGCCAGTTCCAATTTCCATAAGGGTACCTCCTGCGTTTTCTAAGAATCTTATAGTTTGAGGTTTTACGTTTAGGTCTTTGATCCATTTAGAGTTAATTTTTGTGTATGGTGATAGGTCGGGGTCCTGTTTCAGTCTTCTGCATGTGGTCAGTCAGTTTTCCCAGCACAATTTATTGAATAGGTTCTCCTCTCCCCAGTGGGTGTTGCTAGAGACTTTGTCAAAGATGAGTTGGTTGAGAAATTGAGGGTTTGCTTCCGGGATCTTTATCCTGTTCCATTGGTCTGTAAGCCTGTTCTTGTACCAATACCAGACTGTTTTGATTACTGTAGCCTTATAGTAAAGTTTGAAGTATGGAAGCGTGATTGTGTAGCTGGCTCTTAACAGGTACCAGTCCTGAGGCCTGGGATTGAGGATCCCTGCACTAGGGTGGTGGGGGAGGCTATTCTGAGTAGCTTTTTCAGATTTATGGCTTTTTCAAACTACACTCCTCAGCACATCTCCCAAACTCCCCCATCCTGATCTGCACCATAGGCTAGTGTGAGCCCAGTTATATAACTAAAGTAGTCAGCTTTGGTAACTGACAGAGTGTATCTTTTGGGTATGTGAGGTTAGAAATTATGTTGAGAGTCACAAGTTTCCTTGATGCTCTATTCAGTATGGTATATTTATCCTTGTCTTTCGAGTTTTTATGTGGAGATGTCAATCCAGTAGTTGCAGAAAAGCCTGGGACTGGAAATTCCTTGCTTTGCATCTGAAAGTATGATGCAGTTATGGATTCTGTCCCTTTTAGGCGTGGAGTCTAGGGCAAAAAGAAATCCATCTGTGTAAGATTTGCCCTAGAGTGGCACCTACTGCTGAGACTGAGTTCCTCTTAAGTCACTGGGATTCTTTAAGTTTCTAGCTGGCTGGGTTGCTTTGGGAGGCAGAGAGTTCTAATCATTAGCATTAGGGAGTTGTGGCTCATTAGCATTTGTGTGGAGTACCCAAATCACACCAACAAAGGGTGCGGAAACCCTCACTGGGGGAGGGGGAGAAGGAGTGGGATTGTTTCTTCTTGGATTAATACCAGAGTTATTTCCCTTGGTGCAGTTCCATTCTTCTCTGTGTGGGAATGTTTAATGTTCAAACAGTTAGGTGAGAGTCTTATTCAGAGAATTTTAAAAATGTATACTTTTTTTCAACCTATCTTAAAAGACCCACAAGCCCAACAAAATGCTTCCTTTGTCATGATGACTTGTTCAGAAATTTGAAAAGGCCTTTTGATGTATGGGAGAGCTTTGCCTGCTATGTGGGTCTACCAGTCATTCAAGCAAAGAGTTAACTGAGGCCTGGGAGGCTTCTCTGGCAGCCGGCAAGCTTTGTGCAATAGCCAAGCCGGGGGCTGAGAGAGGCTGATACTCATTTGTTTGTATATAAAGCTTTCATTCCCTAAGTCTTAGACATCACATACCAGGAAAGATGATTGTGAAAAGCAGGGCCAAACTTGAGTGTTTCCCGACTGTTCTGGTTGCATTTGATATACCTAATTCTGCCTGACAGTGTTTGCCACTTGCTTGTCTAAACAGTTTTTCTCTGGTGGTGAGTGGCGATTAATTATTCATGTCCAGCAGTTGTGATAAATATGATTGCATATGTGTGCATACATAAATGAATCTTACAATAAAACCTTTAACTTGTAGATCTTCAGTCCTCCCTTTTATTGCACTGTTTGTCAGTTCCATCCTGGCTGTGTGGTTCAGTGAAGTGTGATGTTCTTGATCCTGAGGAACTGTGTTGAGGGCTTGTGCAGAGAGAGGCCCATCTAGAAATCTCTCCCAGGATCGTGAAGAATCCGTTGCTTCCTTTTTCTCCGTTTCCAAGTTGGATAGAGCAACTGGGTCTGGATATAGCAACAGCACCCCCTAGTGTGTTATAGGGTGAGGATGGGCTCCTGGTTAATGCAATAAGGTGAGTTCTGGTTTCTGGTTCAGAGTGGGCTGTGAGAAACAGCTTGGCATTTATTAAACAATTTAGTTGAGGCTAAATATGCAACAGCAGCATGTCTTCTAGGTTTTGACAGCTAAGAAAGGAAGAGAGAAAGAGTTTTAGGTTTCTTTACAGGGATTTGAAGGCTGAGGAGAGCCACAGGACGGAATCCAGAGGTCAGTAGGAGAAGGGAGCTGTTCCTATGAACAGTTTGCCATTCTTCCAGAGTCCAAAGTTTGGTCATATGTACAGAAAGGAGGATGGATAAGACCTGTGCACAAAGGCCTTCCACTGCTGCCTGAAACTGAGGGCTTGAAATGGGGGCCGAAGCCCTTGTTATAGACTTGAAACTGAAAATTCAAACACTCCGAGCAGTGACTTAAAGGCTACTAAAGTATAAATGACTGGTAGATATTTACTTGACAGCAGTTTTGACGAAAGGAACTAGACCTTAAGGGAGTAAAAGTGGGATGGAGATGGACTATAAAGAGGGAATGAGGGACGCTTTCTTCTTTCATTTTGTTCATTTAGCAAATATTTATTGTTGAGCTGTTGTTCAACACCAGCTTCTGTTCTACATACTGGGAATACAGATGTGCATAAAACAGAGTTCCTGCCCTCATGGAGCTTACATTCTTTACAGTTGTCCAGGAGCTGGTTGTCACAGTCTTTAATGTTTACATTTTAGAAGTGTGCTTTATTTACAGGCAGAATATGATTTGAGGACAACATAGAAAGTACTCATAGCTAAAAATCGTGCCCTCCCTCCCCTAATCAGTCTTTCCTTAAATTTATAAACTAACTAAAACTCTTTGTTCATTAAAGATCTGTTTTCTAAGAGGAATAAAAATGAAGCCAGTTACTTTGGCCCGATACTTACTGTCTGGTGAAAATGAACAACCTGACAAGGTAGAGAGAGATGAGGACACTGAGGACCGGAGAGACAGCATTGGTACTAGCAAACTCTGGCCTTGGGGAGTTTGTTTGAGTACCATGTTTTCCTCATCTATAGAAGCAGTTGTATTCCTGCCAGATCCCTTCCAGCTCATTCTATTTTGTGTGGCAGATATCATCCAAGAAGGTGTAGAGCATGGGGCACCCCTGGGAACCCTGGGTAATTGTTTGAGTGTGAAAGTAGGACCAGATTGGATACTGGAAAAAAAAAAAAAAAAAAAAAACAGCTGGGCTTGGTGGCTCAGCCTGTAATCCCAGTGCTTTGGTTGGGAGGCTGACGTGAGTGGATTGCCTGAGCCTGAGGGTTCGAGACCTGCCTGGGCAACTTGGCGAGACCTCATCTCTACAATAAATCAAAAAATCAGCCGGGCGTGGTAGCGCGCGCCTGTAGTTCCAGCTACTTGGAAGGCTGAGGCGGAAGGATCGCCGGAGCCCAGCAGGTC
>CAUYQG010086002.1:0-10444 GCA_963574415.1 Tarsius wallacei
ATGCCCAGCTGATTTTTTGATTTATTGTAGAGATGAGGTCTTGCCAAGTTGCCCAGGCGGGTCTCGAACCCGCGGGCTCAGGCAATACCACTCACCTCAGCCTCCCAAAGCGCTGGGATTACAGGCTGAGCCACCGAGCCCGGCCGCTTGGTTAAGTTCTTCCATAGTCTTTCTTTGGTGTGTGCACATAGGGGGTGGGAGAGGAGAGAGATAGAGAGAGAGAGAGAGAGAGAGAGAGAGAGAGAGAGAGAGAGAGAGCGAGCACCGGAGCAGCATTTGTTTCTGAATGTCTCCCTGCAGCAAGGGCGTGCCCTGTCTGCTGCAGCACTGTTTGGTGAAGTGTAGATCTGCCCAACCCCTTTATATCCTTGTGCCAGGGAACGGAGAACGCCATTTCCGATACCTCCGCTGGACTTTGACACTGTCTGCCTTGGATTGCCACCACACGTGGACAGACCCTGCTTTGCATATAAAGCTGTATGCCATCCTGAAAATGGGGGTCCTGTTTGCATCACCACCCTGATCTCCAGGGTCCCTAGTGCTGACATTCAACCACTGGCGGAATTGGAGCAGCCCTAAAAACCGGAGCCCCTTCCAAGGTTTTTGTGAGGATTTGCAGATGTGTAGTTATGACATGTGACATGAAGCTCTTTGCAAAGTAGAAAGTTAAATACAGGCTGGGTGTGATGGCTTACGTCTATAATCCCAGCACTTTGGGAGGCCAAGGTGGGAGGACTGCTTGAGCCCAGAAGTTTGAGACCAGCCTGGGTAACATAGCAAGGACTCATCTCTACAAAAAATAAGAAATAATAAGAATAAAATTTAAAAAAGAAAAATACAGATGTTCCTTAAGATGGGGTTACATCCCATAAGCTCATCATACTTTGAAAATATCACTATGTCAAAAAAAGAGAGAAAATATCGCTACGTCAACCATCATTAAGTCAGGGACCATGTGTGTAGTTATTGTTATTATTAGAGTAAGCACTTGATAAATGTTAACCAATGAATAAATAAATGGTGATATGAAAAAAAAGTATGGTGAGAGTAAGTGTTCCAGGAGTTTAGCTTAGTGTGTGGGTGGAGGTGGGGGAAACACTGAAGAAGGGAGATTGGAACGGGGAGGGTTTGGCTATGTTGGCATATGGGAGTGGGAGAAATTTCTAGGAAGGGAAGAATTGTGTCAGCATTCAGTATACCAACAAGCACTATTTATCTGCAGCACCATCCTGGTCGAAGGAGTCCTATAAGGAAGTTGTGAGAAGCATGGTCCAAAGGTAATTAAGTGATAGCTAACATTGACTGTGTCACTTTGTGTTGGGGACTGAGTTTAGTGCCTTACTTGGGTGACCTCCTTTAATCCTTATGACAGCTGCACGAGGTGGTTATGATCATTCTCAACTAACACATGAAGAATTTGAGACTCAGTAAGGCTAATTAACTCACCTGCAGGCCAGTGAGAGCCAGACCATTAAAGATCCTTTAATGCCAAACTAGAATTTAAACTTGCACAGGCAGAGGAGACCCATGGAAAGGTCTTGAGTAGAGAGGAGTGACATGGTAATATTGATGCTTCAGAAAAAAGCAATATGGTATAGTAGTTAAGAGTTCGGACTTTGGCACCAAAGTACCTGATTTTCTAGAATCCTAGTTATGCTACTTGTTAGCTGTGAGATCTTAGACATATTTAACTGCTCTGTGCCTTAGTTTCCTCATCCATAAAATAAGGGTTATAAAGGCAATCCAGCTTATAGGGTTTTTATGAGGAATAAACGAGATAACACATATAGAACACAGAACAGGAATGACACGTAAGGACATGACAACTGTTAGCTATTATGAACTCTGTTAGCTATCTACAGGTGGTCTAGAGAGAGGTCAGTGGCAGGGAGGGCAGCAGGAGGCATGGCCTGAAGCCTAGGGTGGTAGTGACTAGAATAGAGAGTAAGATATTTTATTGTATTTATTTATTCATTTTTTGGAGTTGAGGTCTCACTGTGTCACCCAGGCTAGAGTGCAGTGGCATGATCATGGCTCACTGCAACCTCAACCTCCTGAACTCAGGCTATCTTTCTGCCTCAGCCTCCCGAGTAGCTGGGACTGCAGACACGCACCACCACATCCAGCTAATATTTTGATTTTTTGTGGAGACAAGGTCTCACTATGTTGCCCAGGCTGGTCTTGAACTCCTGGGCTCAAGCAATCCTCCCACCTCAACCTCCCAAAGTGCTGGGATTACAGGCATGAGTCACCACGCCTGACCAAGAGTAAGCTATTTTAAAGTAAGATTCAATAGGATTAACTAACTGCCAATGTGGAATAAGAAGAATAGTTAAGAATGACTCTCAGATTCCCAATCTTATTAACTGGAAAGGAAAAGTGTTTTTAACAGAAATGAGGCCGGGCTCGGTAGCTCAGCCTGTAATCCCAGCACTTTGGGAGGCTGAGGTGAGTGAATTGCCTGAGCCTGAGGGTTCGAGACCCTCCTGGGCAACTTGGCAAGACCTCATCTCTACAATAAATCAAAAAAATTAGCTGGGCGTGGTAGTGCACGCCTATAGTTCCAGCTACTTGGAAGGCTGAGGCGGAAGGATCACCGGAGCCCAGCAGGTCGAGGCTGTGGTGGCTGAGAGCGGCCACTGCACTCCAGTCTGGGCGACAGAGTGAGACTCCAACTCAAAAAAAAAAAAAAAAGAAAGAAATGAGGAAACCAGGAGAAAAGCTAGTTTTAGGGGGCAAGATCACACTTGTGAAGGTATGTAGGTGTTTGAGGGGGTGTCAAAAGGTCCCTGAGTTCTATTGCCAGCTCTGCCACCAGCTGACTGTGTCACCTTGTCAAAAGTTTCCTTTCTTTTCTGGGCCTCAGTTGTCTCATCAGTCAAATGAAGCGTTTACACTTGCAATCTCAGAATCCTCTCCCAACTCAGATGTTCTCTAGTTTCACCTGGATAAACTTATAGCACTTGAAAGGGAGACTGTTGCTGACAGCCTGGCTCTTAGTGGCCTTTTTCAGGTTGGGAGTAGGTGATGGGAGGAGGCAGCAATATAAGAAGAGGAAACCTCCCGTTTCTTTCTTCAAACTCCCTTATATGTGGTACTTTAGGTCTCCAATAGCTACCACGGCTAGGCTTTCCAAAACAGCCTCTGCCACGAGTCCTTGCACCTCTCGAGAGATTCTGGGAACAGGTGTCAAAGAAAGTCAAGTGCAAAGTTTATTTGATTTAGTCACACTCTCTTCCACTTGGTTGGTTCCTGACTTGGTCTTTGTTTTTCTACCAGATTAGAAAGAAAGGGAAGGTTGTTTTTAAAAGTTCACTATCCTCGGCATTGGCACCAGAGACAGGCAACAGTGAAACCAGAACCCTTGGTGGTGGCAGCAGCCCAGCAGACCTTGTGTTTACCCAGAGGGTGAAACCTGGGGTAGGGGGCAGTCAGCTGCCCGAGTGTGTGACCTAGACATGGCCTCGGGCAGGTGCTCAGCACCGTCCATTTAGGACAGCCTAAGGAGAATGGCAGACACTCTTCTGGGAAGAGCTGCATTTTGAAGTAGAGTTTCACACAAAATAAAACAGAGTGGCAAAACCAGGGCTGAATAATGCACATGTTGAATGTGTGCCAACCCACCTAGTTAGAAACAAACACCTGGGAAGACTTTTTTTTTTCCCCAATAAAGTACCAGTTACACAACAAGCAGAATAGCACTACACACAGGGGTGCCCTCTCTCCCTTATTTTCAGCTGGCACCTATGTTTAGATCATTTTCTCAAGTTGTGGTAAAACATTTAGGATTTAAATTTAGGAACTAAAAATTAACATATAGTGAGTGATACTCATTTTAAAAACCTTAACTGAGTCTCAGACTTAATGATTAGAGGGAATTTCAATCTTATTTTTATTTTTTGAGTTGGAGTCTCACTCTGTTGCCCAGGATGGAGTGCAGTAGCACACGGCCACCGCAGCCTTGACTTATTGGGTTCAGGTGATCCTTCTGTCTTAGCCTTCCAAGTAGCTGGAACTATAGGCATATGCCACCACGCCCGTGTAATCTTTTGATTTACTATAGAGATGAGGTGATTGTCATTGTCATTTCTGTCACCAAACATTTGTTGGCCATTTTTGTATTAAATAAGATCTTATTTGTCAAAAGTATTTTATATACTTGAAAGCATTGTGCAAGGATGTTAATGTGCTTGCTGGATTCATAGACTCCAAAAATGTTATGCCCTACAGTTTTAGACAGGGAAAATGAGGCTGTGAGATGCAAAAGACTTATCATCATCTTTCTCTCTCTTTTTTTTTTTTTTGATTTGGAGTCTCACTCTGTTGCCCAGGCTGGAGTGCAGTGGCACGTTCCCAGCCACCGCAACCTTGACCTGCTGGGCTCCAGCGATCCTTCTGCCTCAGCCTTCCAAGTAGCTGGAACTACAGGCGCACGCTACCACGCCCGGCTAAATTTTTGATTTATTGTAGAGATGAGGTCTCGCCAAGTTGCCCAGGCGGGTCTTGAACCCGCGGCCTCAGGCAATTCACTCACCTCGGCCTCCTATTAAATTTATTTTTAATTTTTAAATGTTTTTTGTAGAGAAGAGGTCTTGCTATGTTGCCTAGGTTGGTCTCGAACTCCCGGACTCAAGCGACCCTCTTGTCTCAGCCTCTCAAAGTACTGGGACTACAGGCATGAGCCACTGCACCTGACCTACTTTATTTTATTTTTAGAAACAAGATCTCATTATGTTGTTCAGGCTGGCCTCAAACTCTTGGCCTCAAGTGATTCTCCCACCTCAGCCTCCCAAAGTGTTGGAATTACAGGCATGAGCCACCATGCCTAGCCCGTCTTTCCCTATTTTAAATGATAGCACCAGGCTCTGATGATTCAAGGAGATGAAAAGTACAAGTAATTGATCATCTAACTCATGAGTGAGAACACTGAGAAATCAAACCCACGGTGTTTAATTAGTCATTTGTACTTCACTTGAGCGTGTCCTGGTGTCTCAGAGACTGAGCTGGTAACCCAGGAGCTCAAATCTTCCAAGCAAGTTAGAAGAAACAGTGACAAAAACTAAAATAAGAGGGCAAATTTATATAATTTGTAAAGATCAAATCAGTGTAATTGGGATATTCATCACCTTAAATATTTGCCCCTTTTCTCAGTTGCTCTCCCAGGCTGGAGTGCAGAGACGGAATCATATTTCACTGCAGCCTTGACTTCCCGAGTTCAGGTGATCTTCCTGTTTCAGCTTCCTGAGTAGCTGGGATTACAGGCATGCGCCACCGCATCTGGCTGATTTTTTAATTTTTTTTTTTTAAGCCAGGTGCAGTGGTGCATTCCTGTAATCTCGGCACTTGGGAGGCCAAGGTGAGAGGATTGCCTGAGTCCAGAGGTTCGAGACAAGCCTGGGCAACTGGTGAGATCTCGTCTCTACAACGAATCAAAAAATTAGCCGTGCATGGTGGCACATGCCTTTGGGTCCAGCTACCTCAAAGGCTGAGGCCGAAAGATCATCTGAGCCCAGCAGATTGAGGCTGTGGTGGCCGAGAGTATGCCACTGCACTCTAACCTGGGTGACAGAGTGAGACTCCGACTCAAAAAAAAAAAATTGTGTGTGTGTGTGTGCGTGTGTGTGTGTGTGTGTAAGTGTAGAGGTGGAGATTTTTCTATGTTGCCCAAGCTGGTCTTGAACTCCTTGCTTCAAGTGATCCTCCTGCCTCAGCCTTGGCATGGGCTATTGCATCCAGTCTTTTATTTATGCTAGAAACATTTGAAGTATTTTCTTCTAGATTTTTTTTTTAAAGATGGGTCCTGAGTATGTGGTCCACGCTGGAGTACACTAGCTATTCTGGTATTATCCAAGCGCACTGCAGCCTTAAAATTCCAGGCTTAAGCGATTCTCCTGCCTTAGCCTCCTAAGTAACTAAGACTACAGGTGTGCACCACCATGCCCAATTTCACTCATATTTATTAAGGACTTATTCTGTTTCATACCACAGGATCTTGGCACAGAGAGCAGGTAGGATTCCATGGAGGCAAGTTGTCAGCTTGGGGACCAGTCAGGACTAGTGGTGAGAGCAGGACTGGGAGACACATTTACACTTTGCGAGTGCAGCAAGAGTAACTCATTCCACAACAAACTTCTGACAAGCATCTTCTAGATGTCAGGAAAGTTCTAGACATGGGGAAGAGAGCAGTGGAAAAAATGCCCTTATAGATATGACATTCTAGGGGGTGAGGAGATGGACAATAAGTACACTACTGCCTGTAACATGGCAGATGGTGATTAATGCTATGGAGCAAAGTGGGGGGATAAGGAATGCCAAGGGGAAGGGACTGCAATGTAGGGTGGTCAGTGAGGCCTCCATGAGAAGGCGATGCTTAAACAAAGACCTGAAAGAGGTAAAAAACAAAAACAAAAAACAAGTCATGGGGTTATCTGATGGAGGCAGAGGGCACAGCAATTTCAAAGGCCCCACTGCGTGCACACTTGCAATGAAAAGTCACTAGCAAAACACACAGAGTGTTTAGCTGCTTCAGGCTAACATGTTGTCTTCTCTAAAGTTTATCCTCAATTTCTGGTGAAATTTAGCAATGAGGCCAGGTGCAGTGGCTCAAGTCTGTAATCCTAGCACTTTGGGAGGCCAAGGTGAGAGAACGGACTGAGACTCGGGGTTTGAGATCAGCCTGGGGAACTTGGCAAGACCTCATCTCTACAATCTATCAAAAAATTAGTCTGGCATGGTGGCACACACCTGTAGTTCCAGTTACTTGGAAAGCTGAAGCAGAAGGATCACCTGAGCCCAGCAGATCGAGGTTGCGGTGGCTGTGAGCATGCCACTGCACTCCAACCTGGGTAACAGAATGAGACTCCAGTTAAAAAAAAATTTAGCAATGCATTACCCGTACCCACACTTGTAGACTAGGATACACCATCTCCATAAATACTAGGTCAGGGTCTCCTTCCTGAGCTTAAAATCTGTAGAGTGACGGTGGGACCCACCACAGAGTCCCTCACAGTTGGCTCAGTGCTCTGAGTTCACCTTAGCTTCACTCTCACATACGAAGACGATGCAACCCACTGGGCTTGAGGCAAAGGTGGAATCTTAGAAAAACACAGCTGCAAGTTTCAGCTTGTGGGTAAACTTTCCTGTGTGTCATGCGCTTTCTGATATGTTTGACTCTGAAAGCTTAGCTTTGGGGCTTTAAACTTAATCCCAACAGACCTGAATCGATGCCTCTTAATTATGCCCGTGATGTAGTAAATCAACACCCTATTAGGAAGTCATTCAACTTTTAAATATGTAGGAACTTATTACAAGAGAATTGCAACATGTAAGCCTTCAGGCAGGAAGAGATGTTGCTAATCTGTTCTGTGTGCAGAGCAGCGCTGGTGGACACTTTGTAAGACAGGGCTGAACTACCTGTCATGAGCCAACTCATATATTTCATTCATCAAACCAAAAGTTTAAGTCCTGCCTGGTTTGTTTTTTTTTGAGTTGGATTCTCACTCTGTCACCCAAGCTGGAGCACAGTGGCATGCTCACAGCAATCCTTCCGCCTCAACCTTACAAGTAGCTGGAAGAAACCACAGGCATATGCCACCGTGCCCAGTTAATTTTTTGATTTGTTGTAGAGACAAGGTCTCGCCAAGTTGCCCAGGCTGGTCTTGAACCCCCAGACACAGGCAATCCTCTCACCTTGGCCTCCCAAGTGCTGAGATTATAGGCATGAGCCACCGTGACCAGCTGGCAGTTGCAGTGTTAAAAAGAGTGGTCAGGGCAAGTTACATGGGAAGATGAGACTTGATGAAGTTAGAGCTGTTAGCCAAGCACATACCCGAGTTTCTCTTAAAATGTATACATATTGCCGGGCTCGGTGGCTCAGCCTGTAATCCCGCGCCTTGGGAGGCTAAGGTGAGTGAATTGCCTGAGCCCGCGGGTTCGAGACCCGCCTGGGCAACTTGGCGAGACTTCATCTCTACAATAAATCAAAAATTAGCCGGGTGTGGTAGTGTGCGCCTGTAGTTCCAGCTACTTGGAAGGCTGAGGCGGAAGGATCGCCGGAGCCCAGCAGGTCGAGGCTGCGGTGGCCGAGAGCGGCCACTGCACTCCAGTCTGGGCGACAGAGTGAGACTCCAACTCAAAAAAAAAAAATTGTATACACATTTTAACAAATGTTATCTTTGTATTACTTTTTGAATTTGAATTGAATTACAGTAGCAATGTGTAGTACAACGTTCGCCCAAAAGATGGTGTTAATCAAATGAACGCTAGCGTCACCATGCGACAGGCAGAACAGTCAAAGAAAACAGCAGGAACATGGTTGTTGTCTGAGGGGTGAAAGACCATTTTGAAGTGGTATTTGAAGTTCAAGAGCATTGTAGAAGTACAACGACAATGGAGACGTGTGTATGCAACAGAACCTACAACACGCCTAACAATTGCACAATTCATGATAAATTTGAGACACATGGTACTGTGTGTGATTTGCACAAAGGAAGATCAGGGAGGTCTTGCACAGGAAGTCCTGCAGTAGTTGGCTGTAATCAGAAGTGTCTGGAAGCTGATGGTAACCACTTTGAGCACCTCTTGTAATTGTAGAAGTCAAAAGTTTCTTGTATTCATCTTTTGACACCAGTATATATTGACTATTATAATTTTTTTTTTGAGTCAGAGTCTCACTCTGTCGCCTGAGTGAAGCAGATCACCTGAGCCCAGCAGATCGAGGCTGCAGTGGCCGTGAGTGTGCCACTGCACTCTTGCCTGGGCAACATGGTAAAACTAAAAAAAAAAAAAAAAAAAGGCTGATCTCAAACCCCTAGGCTCTGGCAATCTTCTCGCCTCAGCCTCCCAAAGTGCTGGAATTATAGGATTATTGCGCCCAGCCAAAATATGTATACTTTTTTTGGCACCCCCTGTATTGAAAGAAAATACCTGCAAGGAGAGGGAGCAGGCCCTGAGGTGGCAGGTAACTGCTGTGTTAGAACCTTTAGGAAGCCAGACATAGAGATGTATGCATGGAGTCCAAGTTACTCAGGAGGTTGAAGTGGAAGGATCGCTTGAGGCTGTGGATTTGAGTCCAGTCTGAGCAACACAGCAAGACCCCATCTCTAAATAAAATTTTTAAAAAATAAAAAGACCCAGTGTGGGGCTCACGTCTATAATCCCAGCTCTTTGGGAGGTGGAGGTGAGAGGATTGCCTGAGCCTAGGGGTTTGAGACCAGCCTGGGCAACTTGTCCAGACCTCATCTCTACAATAAATAAAAAAATTAGCCAGGCATGGTAGCATGTGCCTATGATTCCAGCTACTTGGAAATCTAAGGCGGAAGAATCAACTGAGCCCAGCTGGTCGAGGCTGTGGTGGCCATGAGAGTGTCACGGCACTCCGGCCTGGATGACAGTGAGACCCCTACTCAATAAAAACGACAAAAAAAAGAAGACCCCCAAGGAGATCATGTGGAGGTAGGGGAGCGAGCCCAGGTAGGACAGGAGAAGATGTCATAGAAGAAAGTAGGAAGAGGAAGCCATTTGGCAGTGCTTTGTGGCCTGCAGAAGGTTATTCACTGGCTTTTCTAGCTTACATAGGAACTGGAAGAAGTCACAACTGGACAGATGGGGCTGGTTCTTTGAACAAGCAGAGCAACAAGCTGGGAATCAGGAGGACCTGATTCTCTTTTGACCTGACCTTGGACAAGGCCTATTTCAGAGCTTCTCCCCAGGGTTGAACTAGATTATTCCTGAGGCTCTTTTCCATCTTTAAGATCGTATGACTTTAGACAGCCATCTCCAACACGTGATTTAAACAACAGAGAAATGTCTTACAGTCCAAACACCTCACACATATGGAGCCACCAGACCTAAAATCCCCAGACAATCTTCCAGGCCTCAAGGTTTCTGGAGTCATGGGACCTCTCTGAACAAATATGACAAGAGCTACAGAGCCTCCCCTCAGAGAACTGCAGAGCTTCACGTGCAGACAGAAGTTGCTACCTACAAAGGGAGTTCATGGAGTTCTTGAAGCACAATCATAGACATCCACAGTCCTCCAAGGTGAGTCGTGGGCTACTTATTCAGAATCCCTGTGATGCTGGGTGTGGTGGCTTATGCCTATAATCCCAGCATTTTGGGAGGCAGAGGCAAGAGGTTTGCTTGAGCCCACAGGTTTAAGACCAGCCTGGGCAACTTGCTGAGACCTCATCTCTACAATTAAAACGAAAAAAAAAATTAGCCAGGTGTGGTGGTGTGTGCCTATAGTTTCAACTACTTGGAAGGCTGAGGCAGAAGGATCATATGAGTCAAGCAGGTCAAGGATGCAGTGGCCATGAGAGTGCCACGTACTCCAGCCAGGGCAACAGAGTGAGACTCCAACTCCAACTCCAAAAAAAAAAAAAAAAAAGGAATCCGAGCATTAGGGAGGCTTAATTTCCTCCCAACAGTCTGTTATGAAAATGTT
>CAUYQG010086004.1:0-11349 GCA_963574415.1 Tarsius wallacei
TTCGAGACCCGCCTGGGCAACTTGGCGAGACCTCATCTCTACAATAAATCAAAAATTAGCCGGGTGTGGTAGCACGCGCCTGTAGTTCCAGCTACTTGGATGGCTGAGGCGGAGGGATCGCCGGAACCCAGCAGGTCGAGGCTGCGGTGGCCGGGAGCGGCCACTGCACTCCAGTCTGGGCAACAGAGTGAGACTCCAACTCAAAAAAATAAAAAATAAAAAACAAAATAAAAAACAAGCATCTTCTCTCAAAATCTGACTCTCATGATTTGGTTTTACACTAATCAACATTTTGTGCAACATTGACACATTGCAGTGTTATTTTGATCCTTTTCTTACATTGGCATTGATGTCACAGGGTCTGCAATTAACATAGTGAAGAATTGTATGCTTCAAGTGATGTACTGACCACACTCTAGGTGAAAAATAATAGCAGAATAAGAATATTCAGCAGAGTTTTCATATCCAGTTGCAAATTTTGCAGGACATAATATATATAATTAATCCTTTTATATTTTTTCTTATTCAAACTAATAATTAGCTTTATTTAGACCCTTGAAATTCTACAATGTGTTCACTGAAACCAGATTTTAAATTACTATCATAGTTGTTGCCACTGGTAGAAAAATATTCTTACAAATATGAAGAGTAAGTATTTCAGCTATTTCTGTATTACCCAAGTGCCCAATTGAAAAAGAAACTGAGATGTGCTCCCAAAGTAAGATTTGTTTGTCCATTTGACCACTAAAGATATTATAGCAAAGTTAACAGGTTTGTAGAGAATCCTGGTTTACAAAGAGTATCATAGAGTAAAAAATTATATTTTCTTTTGACTTCACACCAGCAGGATCTTCTGGAGCAGAAAAGAGCAGAGAAGAGTCCTTGCTAATTTCTTGTAGAAAGAGCCAATCCAGTTATCGTTGCTTCAATTTATTCCACAACAGAAATAGCAAAGTAGTGCCAAAGTTGTTGTAAATAAATAAATCTCCTATTCAATGGACACAAAAAAATGGTAAATTTCCTTAAAGGCTAACTTGCCTAAAAAAGTTAGTATTTGAGCCATCTTTGATTAATAAAAATTGTTACCACTTACTGAGTGCTTTTCATGTGTCAGACACTGTTGCGAACATTTAAAAAAAAAAAACAATTTCAATTCTCACAACAACCCTTAAAGGTAAGCACTACTCTTAACCCCATTATATGGAGAAGAAAGCTGGTAATCAAAGAACTTATGTAACCTGGCAGTAAAGGACAGAGATGGGATTTGAGCACTCTGAGACCAGAGGTTGCCTCTTAGCTAAAACAGATTATTTCCTCACCTTTAACACTTCAAATAGTGTGTATATGTGTGTGTGTGTGTGTGTATGTGTGTAATATGAATATGAGAATCTAAGTTCTTATTTCTTTTGTTTGCGCAGTACTTATTTCTTTTGTTTGCGCAGTAGCCAATATGTGATCTATTTTCTAAATAGGTCTCATATCTTTCTACTTTAAGAAAGTAATTGTAAATCAGGAAGATTATCTGAAGTGCCCTGAGACATTATCCTTTCCTCAACTCTCAGAGGCTTTATATCACATACATTAGGGAATCTACTGCCTTGCCCTTCATAAAAGCGTTCAGGCTTAGTGAAACATGAGAAGTGACAGATTGTTTATTAAGTCACTTAACCACTAACACCTCCCCTCTCTTTCTCAAATAGTAAGATATTACTCCAGCTGCCGAAAGTTAATAAGCCAATGCCTAAGTGATTGAGAAGAACTGTGATACATCAGTAACTGTCTCATAATGCAAGGTAAATCAGCTAGGAATTATCTTCCAACACTCACAGGGCTCAGGAGACAGCTTTTTATCCAGATGCCACCAGATTTATTTCAAGTAACTTTTTGCTGGCTCTGGCCAGGGAATATGAATTTAGAGGGAGAGGAGGTCAGTTGAGGGATTCAAAACATTTTACTCCTGGGATTCTGCCCCTAGAACAATTCTGATTTAAGAGGTACACAAATTCACAGTAATTTCATGTTTGTCTCCTTCCATTGGGCATTCAGAATCTTTTCCAATGCACATCTAATTTTTAATTCAGTGTCAGAACAAATTGTTGATAGTCGGAGTTATGGGGTACAGTCTCACATTACTTACCTCACTTGTGTCAGATTCTCCCCACACCTTTTGGCAGCCTCTGAACTAGAGCAGACTCAGAGAGACTCCTGGTTCAGGTTTAACCTCCTTTTAAAAAACAATTTCCCTCCTGGATTCTCTTATTTTCATTCTCTTCTTCAACCTCTATCTGAGGACTCTCTCTCCCTAAACTCTCACTTCCATGTCTGCAATGTGTACAATCCTTAAAGTTGCCTAGATTTGTGCATAATTGTATGTGATGACCTTACTCACTCCCAATTACCAGCATGGGAGGTCCTGCCCAAAGTAAATGAACAATTCATGAAACTGTAGCTCAGTTGGGTAATATCAGAATCAAGCTGATTGGCTCCACCTTTGTATTTTACCACAGGGGTAGTTTTTGATCACACCAACATTGAGGGGGAACACAAATGCACATGAATCCTGACATTTCTATTCACAGTGATGATACTTTTCTCAGCGATTGCATTTTTAAGTTCTAATTCAAAATAAGAAGTCCAGCTATCTCATATGTCCAAAGTAAAAGAATCAATTCTACCAACTTTTATCGAGCAGTTGCTTTTTACCAGGTGCTGTGCTAGCTCTGATACTGCTAACACTTGGAGCAATACAAATGATTAATTTTGTATGAGACATTCAATTCAGAATACAGGCACCCAGGGTATTAAAACTGATTTCTCAGCAGATAGTGTTAATCCTGGGCTGAACCATGTTGTTGAAATGGTAAACACACAAAGGCTTTTCATCTCCTTTGATACTCAATGTATTTATCTAATATATATATTAAATTATTTATCTAGGTATTTAATACTGCTTGTACAATTAATAAATAAAAACAATTTATAAAGTTAAATCACTTAATAATTTAAGAGTTACCAACATAGTCAAATCCTTTAAAAATATTAATAAAATTATGAAGTTTTTGTTTGTTTGTTTTCTTGGATACAGGGCCTCACTCTGTCACCTAGAGCAGTGCAGTGGTATGATCATGGTTCACTGCAGTCTTGAACTTTGGAGTTCAAGCAATTCTTCCACTTCAGCCTCCCTAACTACTAAAGAGCTAGTAGGTAGACCTAGATTTTTTTTTTTTAAAGATGGGGTCTTGTTATGTTGCTTGGCTGGTCTCAAACTCCTGGCCTCAAGCAATCCTTCTGTCTCGGCTTCCCAAAGTGCTAGAATTACAAACACAATCCAGCATATCTGACCAAAATTATAAGTTGTATATGTCAACTTTTCCTAAATGTTTTTAACAACATAAACTCTTGTTCATACTGAGTAAGATCTATTAGAGAAGATACACAGAAAATATGATAAGAATCACAAAATTTGTTTTCATAAGTTTAACTTTTTCAAATCACTAACACTAAACTTGATGGATTTCTCATAATATAAAAATCATTTTACATCTCTTTGAGATAACAGAATAGGTTAGTTTTGTGATTTCAAAAAAAGATTGATCCCAAGATTGATTGTCTGTATTAGTCAAGGTTGCAGTGTCTGGACCGTGTCTTTGAGTGCTGCAGTATGTTTATAGTTATAGCTCATTGTTATATCACTCCTATTATTGAGTCTTAGGTTTTTACTTGGAACCATTGCCTCCGGTGTATTTCATCTCAGTTTTTTGTAATGTGTGTATCTTATTAGAATTATGTTAGGAATCTTCAAAGAAAAGTTGTGCAGGTAACATGAGAATGCCCAGCTATCCATTATCCTTTTAAATTTTTGTTTGCTTAGAGAAAGGGATTTTTCTTTTTAATTCCTAGTGTTTTTATTTTTAGGTAATTGTAAATTCACATGCAGTTGTAGGAAATAGTGAAGTTTTCCCATGTACACTTTATCTAGTATCCCTCAGTGGTAACATATTGAAAAACTAAACTATAATGCCACAACCAGGGGTTGACATGGATACAGTCAAGATACGGAATGTTTCCATCACCAAAAAGGATCTCTTGTGTTGCCCTTGTACAGACACACTTATCTTCTGCCTCCAGTTTCCAGTTGCAAACTTTAGAAATCACTAATCTGGTCTCCATTTCTGCAATTTTGTCATTTCAAGAATGCTATGTTAATGGGATTATACTACATATGACATTTTGGATTTGGAGTATTTTTTTCACTCAGCAAAATTCTGTGGAGACTTATTCAGGTTATTGCATTTATCGATAGTGTTTCCTTCTACTGGTGAGTAGTATTCTATGGTATGGATGTACTACTGTTTGTTTAACTGTTTACCCACTGAAAGACATCTGGGTTGTTTCTAGTTTTTGGATGTTACAAAAGAACTGCTAAAGACATTTGTGTAGAGGTTTTGCAGGAACACAATCTTTCTTGATTTCTCTGGGATAAATGCCCAGGAGTACAATTCCTGGGTCATATGCTAAGTACATGTTAACTGTTCTTCAGAGTGGTTGTGCAATTTGTATTCTCGTGAGTGTGTATGGATGATCCAATTTCTGTGCATCCTTGGCAGCACTCTGTGTTGCCATTTTTAAAAATGTGTCTTTCTAATAGGTGCATAGTTTTAATTTCATTATAGGTTAGTCTGCACTTTTCTAATGGCCATTTATTGACACGAAGCATCTTTTCATGATTTTAAAATGTCTGTTCATGTCTTTTGTCTGTTTTTTAAAAATTGAATTGATTTCTCACAAGTTTGAGTGTGGTATCTCTTGCCCTATTTTTATTCCTTACTCAGATTGTTGAATCTCTATATATAGTCCTTTTATTAACTTTGAGAAGTTTTCAGCCATATTTCTTCAAGTACTTTTTCAGTCTCTTCTTTCACAAACTCTGTTTAGACAAACATCAGATCTTTTGTAATAGTTCCATAGGTCCCTGAGGCTCTGTTTGTTTTATTTTTAGTCTATTTTTTTGTTTTCTTCAGACTGAGTAATTTCTATTGCTCCATGTTTCAGTTCACTGTTACTTTTCTCTGATCTTTCCATTCTGCAGCTGAGCTCATCTACTGAGTTTTTAAAATTTCATTTATTTTATTTTTTATATTCTAAATATTCACTTGTTTCCTCTCTATACTATTTCTTTTCTGAGACTTTTTATTTTTCAAGTTTATTTTGAACATGTTTGTAATTACTCACTGAAGCATTTTTATGATGGCTTTTAAATTTTTTTGTCAGATAATTTTACCATCTCTGTCATCTTGATGTTGGAATCTAACATTTTTCCTCATTTAGTTTCAGATCTTCTTAGTTATTTTGTGTGGTGATAATTACTGAAATAGATAATTTTTAAAATTAATGACCTAATTTTTAAACTGACAGATACAATTGTATTCATTAATTGTGTACAACATAATGTTTTGGTGTACATATTCATTATGAAATGGCTAAATCTAGCTAATTAACATGTAATTTTGTGGTAAGAACATTTATCATCTATCCTTTCAGTATTTTTCAAGAATACAATATATCTTCATTAACTGGAGTAACCATGTTGTGACTAACCCTCCATGGGATGCTGATAATTATTGCCTGGCGAGTCTGGGAGTTTCAGCTCCCTTCTTGGCTTCCATTGACATATCCCTGGCTGGAAAGTATAGCAGTGCTTTCATGGTTTCCCTGACCCCTTTCATGGCACAGGTAGGCAGATTTTTCAGTCGTGCTGTGCAGTTGTGAAAGTTCTTCTTCACTAAGCCTCTTTTGACAGCACCTTATTACTGCCAGGTTGCTGTTGACATGTAGGTTCTTCACGTGGACTCCATCGCTCCACATACATCATGAGGGAGGTGGTCTTGTTACTTGTCCATGGGGATGAACGTTCAAGTTACCTGCTGGGTCTTTTCTCTCACTTCCTTTGGTGAGGTCGATCATTGTAGCCCGATGATAGTGGGATTCTAAGATCCCTCCATCAGCTTTTGCTGGTGTGGGCATGGGTGGGGTCACAGCTTTCTGTGGTGTTTGGCTGGAGTAGAGATGTTTATTGTCTAAAATGTCTCTTTCTTGTTAGTCTTCCCTTTTTCTGGTGTATTGGCTAGAAAGAGGCTATTCTTGGGGTTTTATTTGTCTGATCACCCCTTTAATGCGTCTCATTTTGATCTGCTCTCTTTTCAAATTACTAGTATAAAGTTTGTTAAATTAATATAGTTTCTCTGTTGCCTGTGTTATTAACATCTTTGCTCTTCCATTATATTTTTATATTATCTTGTCAAAAATAATAACCATGATTTAATTCAACTCTTCACCAACTCTGCTTTTGCACCTGTATAGATCAAGGTTGTTGGAAAACATAAAATCAGATGTCTATTTAAATTCACGACCATGACAATTCAAGTGTGCTCTTAAGGTACATGACAATCATGCTGTATTTCCCTAGTATATCTTCACATCTTCCTCTTTTTCCTTAAACTTCTGACACTTTCTCTTATGATGTTTCTTTCAGGAGATGGCCTTCTTTCCTACTTACCTAGAAAAAAAAATGGAAGCAATCAGAAGAAAATGTCCACAGATTGCCATTCCACCCACCTACAAAATCTGCACTTATAAACTCTGCATTCTGTCATGTTAGAAATATTAATAAACTTGCTTCTAAATCCTACAACCTTTCTTGTCTAGTCCAGTTCATTATTTCAGCAAATATCCTCTGTCTTTTATGTCATCAACCTTTTTTCTCTCTCTTTAACTGGATTATTTTAATCAGATTATAAATATACTACTACTTTTATCTTTTAAAAAACAAGCAAACAAAATCCCATCTTCTTCCCCATTTCTTCCTCCAATTTCTGTTCCATTTATTTGCTATCTTTGTAGAAAAGCATCTCAAGAGAAGTGTCTATACTCAGTATCTTGGATTTCTCTCCTTGAATCCATTTGGATTAATCTTTGACTCTGTCACTCAATTGAAAATTTTCTTATCAAGGTGTAGGGGAGAAAAAAATTTATTTCCTTACCCATCACAAGGTTCATGGCTGACACCTCTATATCAAAAGACAGATTAACAAGGGAAAAACTTTACAAATGTATTTAATAAAAATTGTTCATGACACAGGAGATTTCAGAAATAAAGATCCCAAAACCGAAGAAAAACTGAATATTTTATTCTTAGGTTCTTAGGTTCAATGAAGAATGGACAGTTGTATGATTAGACCAAAAAGGGGGTATAATCTAATTGCAGTAAGCTGAAGAAAATTTAGCAAGGCCTATTTGTTCAGGTTCGTCTTTGTGTCTTCAGTCCTTTTTTCCAGGTATAGAACAGGACAGCCGTCACATTAAGGTCTTTATGGGAAAAGAAAGGGAAATGGTCAGAATGCAACCTTCCTGGGTTTTATAACCTGCTTCAGAGAACCACAGAAGAAAGGAGAGATCTTGTTTTTTCTGTTTTCTCAAATGCCAAGGAGCCATAATTTGGGCTAATGTTTCTTGCACCCTATTAAAAGTCACTGGTGACTTCATATTGTTAAAAATATTTGTTGAGGCCGGGTGTGGTGGCTCAAGCCTGTAATCCCAGCACGTTGGGAGGCTGAGGTGAGAGGATTGCCTGAGTCCATGGGTTGGAGAAAAGCCTAGGACAATTTGGCGAGATGTCATCTCTAGAATAAATCTAAAAATTAGCCAGGTGTGGTAGCATGCACCTGTAATTCTGGCTACTTGGAAGGCTGAAGCGGAAGGATCGCCTGAGCCCGGCAGGTTGATGCTGGGGTGGCCTTGAGCATGTCACTGCACTCCAAGGGACGTGCAATGGAGGGATACTACAACTCAAAAAATAAAAATAAAAAATAATAAAATAATGGTTGTGTCCAGGTTGTGCCTGTAGTTCCAGAACTTTGGGAGACCAAGGCATGAGGATCGCTTAAAACAAGGAGTTTGAGACCAACCGGGGCAACATACTGAGATTCATCTTTCTATATAAATAAAAAATGTCAGTCAATTCCAAGTTCTTAACTTACTATTTTCTTCCTACATTTCTAGTTTCTCCTTTTCATCTCCCTTTGCCTATTCTTCTACATCTCTCAGGTCAGTTAACATTGGTGTTAAAAGTTAAGTTACTTTAATAGATAAAACATGAATTAGAGTTCCTAGCCACAAAACCATCTTCCTCATTGATTTGGAAAAAAAATGCAAAGTAAAAAAAAAAGAAAAAAATTAAATGTTTGTTTTTCTGCCTTTTAACTTTCTGCAATAATAGTCTGCCTATAAAACCTGAGTCATCTCAAAAAAGATGTGAAAATTTAGAATATTTACTTTGGTAACTAGAATAATAATTAGTCACTTCCCAACATATATTTGCAAAATAAAAGAATTATAATTTTTATTACCAATTTAGCGAGATAAAATGAAATATGTAATAAAGAAAACTCATGGGGAATACAAACATCTATAATATTCCTTCCTGATTTAAAATGTTACTCTATTTAAAATTTAAAAAGAAGTAGTTTTTCAAACAACATTGAATTATATTATTATGATTACAACAATGAGTATTATGATTTGCCATCAAGCAAACATAACACAGCATTTCGGATCTTCTGATAATTAAGCAAATAATATATTACCTACCTTACAGTCCTAGTGAATGAAATGGTGACTAATAGGGTGATCACTGAACTGAGAACCTAACACCTGAGCCCTGTCAATAACAGTAAGGAGACATTCGTATGACAATGAGCAAGTCACTCAAATCATTTTACTAATCTGTTCATTGATGGGAGAATTGGATCAATGACTTCTAAATACCTTCCAGGTAAAAACAATGTTTTGGGTTAAAATTTTCACATTATTGTGGATTGTTGTAAATCTATCACTGATCAAAATATAACAGAAGAGTCAATAATTCGATTAATTTTGTTTAAACGTCGATTTGTGAAAATATGAAGCAGAAATCTTTTCCATCTTTTTTGTCTTATTTTTTTTATAGCAGAGCAATTATATAAAGTGGATATTTAGATGTAATGACTTCGAACAACTTACCTGATGCATTTCAGTGAAAAATGTACATTCATAGGATTCACCCAATGCGATAATGAAAACTCACAAATTTTTTCAGGACTGTAAGTTAACCTGGAGAGCAGGGAAAGTTTATCTTTATGTCTTTTCTGTTTGATACCCTACCAGATTTATAATAAGCACCTAATACATTTATCTTGATGAAAGAAATAGTACAAGATGTAGGTGAATTGTTCACGGAATTATAAATTGTTAGTACTGAAAAAGAACTCATCTATCATAAATTTATTTATTTAAGTCACCTAATAATTCTCAACCTTGGCTGCTCAATAGCTAAAGCTAAATTTTTAAAAAAATCATACCTCAATTACAACCCAACATCAGAGCTTCTGACTTTATTGATTTGGGGTGAGGCCCAGCATAGAACTTTGTAAAATCTTCTGAGGTGATTCAGCTAATGGTGAAAACAAAACAAACAAAAACAAAACAAACAAGCAAACTAACAAACAGGTCTTTTCATTATTTTATAAGGAACCAATCATAAAGTTAAGACAATCAAATGTCACTCATCATATTCATGCCAGAGTACAACTAGAACCTGATCTCTTGACTAGTGAAGCAGAACCTTTATACTACACTGAATGATTTCTAGAAGAATAGATTTTGTATGCCAAAAACAATTGTCCTATACAAATATGGAGCAGACCATAAAAAAGTTTGATTTAGAGATTTTTTTTCTAGAAAAATAGCATGGCAGTCCTTTTAAGCCTTAGAATGCTTTATACCTTTGAATCATTCCAGTTTGGGTTAGGTTTTACCTAAAGAAAGATTTCCTGGTAGATAATACAGACAGATAATTTTGAATTTGACTTTGCTTCTGTAATTACGGTTTGTACTTGACCATGTTACTCATTTTTTCCAAAGTTCAATTTATTCATCTGTAAAATGGATATAATAGTATTTTCTTCATAGAGATACTGTAAAGATGGAATGGTATTATGTATTTTAGAGAAGTCTTAATATAATTCTTAACAAAGAGAAAGCAATCTAAAGTTATTACTGTATTTTTATTTCCTTTCTTGAACCAGAAAATAGAAAAGTTACAATGTATGTTATTCCAGTGATAGATACACTAAAACCCTGACTGTGCCACTATATAATATGTCCGTGTAACAAAATTATACTTATAACTCATAAACTTATACAAATAAAACTGCAAAAAGAAATAAAGTAAAAATGTTGATGTTAAATATTTTTTTTTCCTCCAAAGTGTTAAAGCTACCTTTGTTATTCCCTGGGTTGACTAATCTCTGCAGATTTTCCCTTGATGAGACAAAATAGTTTATTTGTATATTGTATCTAACGAGTCAAGCACAGAACAAAATTAGCCATCATTAAAGTGCTTTTTTTTCCTTTAACAAAGAAATCTAACCTATAAAGTTTTCAGCAAAATTTTCCCAGTTCTTAGAAAAATTTTTGAATTCCCAGTGGTGGTTACTTCTTCACTCACTATCCACTCAACTACTCCTTCTGTCCCATTGATTCTCATGGGAATGCGGACAATGACATCAAACAAGCATGTCCACAGAACAGGTTGTTCAGGCTGTTCTGCAAATGTTTATTGTTTATTGTTGAACACTCTACCACCAAAAATAGTCCTATGAATGCTGTACCTTTATACTACCTATGCATGTAGTCACCCAGCAAAGAGGAACAACCCTGTAGAGGCAAAACTTTAAGGGCCAAAATAACTATTTAGGAAAGTAAAAGGTGAGGTCATTTTTTGCCTGCCTCAAATAAGAATATTATACCAAAAATCTCTTGCCTTCCTCTGGCCGCATTACTTTTAACTGGAAAAAAAAAAGGCAAAGTAATATAGGTGGGAATATGGGATGAATCATTTTTCCTGCTGGAATTAAAAAGAAAGAAGAAGAACATAAAACAGGGGAAATTTCACTAAAATAAAGTATAAATTTCTAATCACTGTAAGGACAAATAAACGTTTAAAGTAAGAGTCTTATTTCTTTCTGCCTGCTAAAAATGAGGGAAGAGATAGCCCTCTTTCCTTTTCTTAGAACATTTTCTTTTATACATCTTTAATTGTAAGTTATTTCTGCCTCTTTGAGATGTATGTGTTTTTTATTTTAAAGGCTTTTGTGAGTTTTACAACTTAGGAATCCCTTATTCAAGGATCTGAGAGTCATTTCTTCAAAATGTAAGCATCAAGGAAAATAACGCTTGTATCTCTCAGTTTCTGTGTCCAGTAGGAGCCTAACTGATGGGCACCTGGCTCTCTCACTTGAACTCAATTGTCCT
>CAUYQG010086005.1:0-61169 GCA_963574415.1 Tarsius wallacei
TTCCAGCTACTTGGAAGGCTGAGGCGGAAGGATCGCTGGAGCCCAGCAGGTCGAGGCTGCGGTGGCCGGGAGCAGCCACTGCACTCCAGTCTGGGCGACTGAATGAAACTCCAACTCAAAAAATAAATAAATAAATAAAGCCTTGAAAGGTGACAAGAAGGACAACTATTCTTCTTCTTCTTCTTTAGGAACACTGACTGGGGTTCCATGCTCCAGCCTCTGCATACTCTCCAAAAAGCTGATCAAGAGATAAAGCCTCCACTGTACACATGGGCACTTTCCTCTGTCCTCAGGCACAAAGGGAGGTAGAAGAGACTTCCCATAAGTAAACCCTGGTGCCCTTAGGCTAGAGCCCACTTTCTCCTCAGGACAGATGTGGCAGCCCCATGGCAGGAAGGGGGGCACTTCCATCAGAGAACCTTCTTTCTCAGAGTCTACTGCTGGTGAGGTTTCAGTGCTTTTAACACCCTCATGCCAATCACCCTTGACCCCAAAATAAGAAAAGCTTCCACAGGGTAAATACCAATCCTCTCACACCACCGCCCACTCCCCCCTCTCACCACCCCGCCATAGACCTCAGGGCCTACAAGGGTATACCACCAAGCTCTCTCTGATGTACCCACACAATGAAAGGCAGTTTCCCCATGTGCACGTTGGGGACTGCTAATCCTCCAGGTGATCCTTGAGAAAAAGGATTCCAGGGTTAACTAAACTGGAGACACATCGTGCGTCATACTCCCTTGTAGAAAACTGGCAGTGCACATTAACATGCTACAGGTTCTGAGACATCCCACAGTAAAACAGCAACTATTTGATTCAGTTAAACTCAGTGTTTCACAAACCTCTCCCCCTACCTAATTTCTGATATTTCACCTTATTTTGGGACTCACTGACCTCTTATTTTAGGTGATCATCATACTTCTTTAATTCTAAGATCCCTATTTTTATTTTCACACTTTAACATTTCTCCAATTGATATGTGTCTTACAAAGTATATATTTACTTTAGTGGTACCCAGAGAGTCATTAATCATCTTATAATTTTGAAGAATACTATCTATGTCAATAACTACTTAGGGAAAAATTGAAAATGTTAACCAGGACACCAGGTAAAAAGATTACAGTCATCTCTCAGTATCCTTGAGTGATTGGTCCCAACAAACATAACAATCTGCAGACACTCAAGTCCCTTATATAAAATGATGTAGTATTTGCATATAATCTACGTGCATTCCCCTATACAATTTAAATCATCCCTCAATTATCTATAATACCTATAACAATGTATGTAAATGTTATACAGATAGCTGTTATACTATACTGCTTTTAAACATTTGTATTATTTTAATTGCATTGTTACTTTTGTTTCTTTTTTCTCCAATATTTTCTTTTTTTTTTTTAGCTGGAGTCTCACTCTGTCACCCAGACTGGCGTGCAGTGGCTGCTCCCGGTAACCACAGCCTTGACCTGCTGGGCTCCGGCGATCCTTCCACTCAGCCTTCCAAGTAGCTGGAACTACAGGCACATGCTACCACGCCCAGCTAATTTTTGATTTATTGTAGAAATGAGGTCTCGCCAAGTTGCCCAGGCGGGTCTCGAACCCGCAGGCTCAGGTAATCCACTCACCTCAGCCTCCCAAAGCACGGGATTACAGGCTGAGCCACCGAGCCCGGCTCTCAAATATTTTCAATCTGAAGTTGGTTGAGTCCACACAGATATGGAGGGCTGACTGTATTCTCTTACTGACAAAGTTTAAGCAAGTTAATAAACTAAAGAACATTTTGCAAATTATAAAGCACAATCCAGATGTTAGTATTTCCTGAATCTCTATAACGGTGCCGAAATTTAAGACGGGGAAAAGAAGGGAGGGGTAAACATCAAACTTACCCCTCTTTTCCATAGTTGGGTGACCACCTAGTTTACTACTCACAGCAGGACACTTTTGAGACTAAAAAGGGTGCTATTAATAATTGTGTTGGAATTACATGTAAGCCAGGGCTGTCCTAGCCAAGCCAGAATATACACTCCTTTTAGCCACATTGCAACAAAGAAGTCTATTCATGAAAGTCAAGAGGTCCGAATATTGCCTAGTCCTAGAATCACTTTTTATTACTAGCTCACCTTGTCAGCAGCTGCCAGCAAATCATCTGCCATTTTGTCGAGGTTTGGAGCCTTCCCCGTGTAAATGAAGCACATCATTTCCTTAAAAACTTCAGGTTCCACATCATTGATTTCAACTCGATTCTATGCCAGAAAAACTGAAAATGAGAAACATTCCAACAGAACAAAATTCCAAAACTAAGCTATTTTCATGATTTTAAGTTTTGGTGAGAAGAGAAGTTTGTACCATGTAAAACCTAACATGGATGGAACATTTCTCTTTGCCCTATTTGACTATAATAGCCTTTTCTCCCCTCACATGTACCATCTTTGTTTTCTCAAACCCCCCCAACAGCAAACAATGATTATCTTTAATTTTTCCTGAGTTTTCTGACTAGAAACACATGTCTAAACGCCCTCACCCAAAACTCTGTGCATGATCTGCGTGGGCATTACGTGAGTCCACTTTCCCTACAATGCTTCCAGACCACCTCTCTCTGCTCTCAGAAGGAATCTGCTTAGGGACTTGTACTCTAAGTTAATAATACAGTAAGAAAAAAATAATTAGAAAAATAAATCTGCAGCCAAACAGGGAAATCATCTGACACTAACTACCTGGCTAAAAAGACATGCCTCCATCCTGTGACATACCTTTTTGCTCTCTTCCATTTCATGTTCAAACATGGCACTAAAAACTGGAGAACGTGCTACAAAGTGAAAGGGAAACAAACAGTTAAGGCCACCAAACTGAAATCTCTTGGCTCTTTCCAATCATGATGAGATCATTTTCTTACCTATCCCATTGCTACAGTAAAGGGTCTCAGCCTCGAATTACACCAGAATTATAAAACCTCTATCTTCATACATTATAACAATGGGTAAATAATTATAATACATAAAGAAAGATATGCATTTCCTCTACTCCAACCAATCATATTTTAAGGAATTCCTCAAGTTATTATCTATGTTGGATGACAATGCTATGTCCTCTGTAAAGACCTGGGATTCAAATGAAAGGTCATTTATGGTCAAGCAGAGTGTCTTAACACCTGGGTTTTTGCCTGGAATGATGATATCATACTTTCTGCACCTCCAGGCACCACACAGCAAGGTCAAGGTTGGATGGCATCCAGTAGGAAGAAGAAGTGCATGCTCATTTATAGCAGACTACCTATCCTCCCAAACTATGCAGTATTAACAGATGATACTGCCCCAAAGGGGCAAAAATCAGCCTTACATGTTATAGTGACTTGTGGCCCTTCAAAGCACAACCCTACCTGATATAATCTTCTTACTTAGTATTTAATTTCTCTCATCAGGAAAATTTTAGTTTAGTTTTTCTCCTTAGGAGTGGAGATAATGAACAAAGGTTGAGAACTAATACTCTAACCCATGTCCATTCTAATCCAAGAATCCACCACAAAAAACAAGTAAACTCAATGTCAACCATAAAAAGTAGGTTTTGGTCAAAGTTGAGATTACCAACCATTACCTAAGAGTGAAGGAACAGACAGAATATGTAGCAGGGCTCTAAGCTAACGGGGAGCTGAAACTGTTGGCCTGTGGTTATAATGTCAGAAAGGACTAACTTTAGACCTGCCACTTTCTAACCGCATTACCTTGGGCAAATCACTTAACCCTCTGAACCTTGGTATTTTAACGTATACCAAAAGGATATCAATTCTCATTGTTCTAATCTCCGAAGGGTTACAGACTATAGTGTACTGAATAAATATATCACAGTAGTTGAACACTAAAGGCTTGGTGTTTTTCATGAAGAGGAAAGACCCCAAAGCAGCAGCTATGTCTTGAGGGCCTCAGTACACAGAGAGCAGCTGATGTAATAGGAATAAACGAAATCACTTGAAGAGAAGAAGCAGAGTGAAAACAGAGCTGAAACAGGCCCTCAGGACTCACCATGCTTAAAGGGATGGGTGAGAAGGGGGAGGAGGCCATACAGTGTAGTTAGAGAGCCAGGAGAAAGGGTCAAACAGTACATGAACTGAAGAGTCTCTCAAGTTTAGGAACTAGCAGATCACGCAACTCTGAAAACTGCTTTTGTAGCATGGAGGTGAGCTGAGGACAAGTGGGAGGAAAGAAGCAGAGAGAGAATGTGCTAACTTGAGAATCTGCTCTGGGAAAGAGGGAGACAGAAGAACTAGAGGAAGAAGCCTGAGCTTGTTTACAAGTGAGGGTGAAGAGGCAACAATGGAAAACAAGATGGCAAGATACCAGATAGCAAGGGATAACTGGGGGAGCAGGGTTTCTGAGAAGGCAAGATGGGACACAAAACAGCAGAAGCAGAAAAAACAGTCTGCTTTGTCCACAAAAAAGAACACTTCCATGAGGATTGCAGGGGAGGTAAGAGGCAAGAGTTGAGTGAGTTCCTACACATGGCCTTGAACTTCTCTTGGAAGAAGTAGGCAAGGTCATTTTTAAGAGTTGGAGGAGGTTAAAGAAGAGTGGTGATGGTCAGAAACAGCTATCACTGAGGAGAAGGGAGCTGCCTTTGTCTCTGTAGAACACTTCCTTGGCAGTGCTGATGGCCCAGCTGAGCTTGGAGACACTCCCCTAAGAGTGAACTGACTTCTCTAAACGTTGCACAGTAGTACCTCATTGAGAGAAAAAACAGGAAGATGGCTACAAGGAGGCAACTCGCGTTTTACCAGGTGTGTGCTCTAGAACGACAGAGCTGAGGGCATGGGTAAGAAATGTGTTGTCTGAGGGGTCATGCGATCTCCTCCTAGGTCTTACGGTCTGAAGAAGTTTGTGGCTGACTGCTACCCTTTCCTGTGAGTCCTCCCTCAACAGATCCTCTTCAATGTCAGGCTCCCTGGTCTTGAGGACCAAGGCCTATTACAGCAAGACCTGGTCCTCCACGCCAGGGGCAACAGTCTCATTCCTCTAGTGTGTTTATATCAAAGCCAGGGCTAAGCCGTCCATAGCTGGGAACTCAGCCAGATGGTACTTAGTCCTGAGTCTGGAATCCTCTCCATTCCATGCTAAGCCCCTGTCTAGGGGCTGACACCTGCTCTTTTTCTTTTCAAAAATATTTTATTTTATTTTAAAGACATGGGATACAATTCAGGATTAGGTATACAAGTGGTCATCGTACAGGTAAAGTTTGGGGCTCCCCTTGGTCCCCACTTCGCCTGGTTTGAGATCAGGTACCCTTACTGATGTTGTGTTGTTCCCCCTCCCCCTGCCCTCCCACCGTCCCTCTCCTGACCACCACCCCCAACCCCCCCGCAGTATCCCGCTACTATTAATCTCTTTCTTTTTTTTTTTTGGAGTTGGAGTCTCACTCTGTCACTCAGACTGGAGTGCAGTGGCCGCTCCTGGCCACCGCAGCCTCAACCTGCTGGGCTCCGGCGATCCTTCCGCCTCAGCCTTCCAAGTAGCCGGAACTACAGGCGCACACTACTACGTCCGGCTATGCCAATCCCTTTCTTCTAGTATTATGGTAAATATTCAGGGTCCACTTATGAGTGAGTGACACCTGCTGTTAACCAGTGCTCGGACATCTGCTCTTTAGGGCCAAAGGCATCCAATGCCTCTGTACGTCAAAATCCACTCCTTGAAAACAATGGCCTAAGTCCACTACAGAGAGGAAAAACAGAAACATCATGTTTATGGCAGACAGCCTTTTTGGTTATGAGCACTCATGTCACCACAATACAAAAATATATTTGGCTATAGTTTTTTTGGCAGCTGAGTTTGAAAAGCGGAAGTTGTTCAAAAGGTGATTATGCAGTCACTGTTTCTCCCTATTTCACAAAACTATGAAGCTCCCTGTGAATAAATACCCACCTGCTAAGATCGCTTTGTGAGCCTGGAATTCCTGGCCAGCAACACACAAGCAGCAATCTGTGAACCGGGAGTTCTCCCACAGGCCCCCTAATTCGTCAGCGAGCCGGCACTCAGGAACCTTTACCATATTCATGGTGTTCTGGCCAGAAATGTTGACAGAATCTTGCACCACACTCACCTATGAAGACAAGGAAACACAAACCAAGGTTTGGTTACCAAGCATTCTTTTGCCAGTAGGCAGAGAGATGGCTTTTACCTCATTGCTATATATTCACATACTAATATTAATCATATTCTCTTGAAACCACCTCCTCAAATCAAGGCTTTACCCCGGATCAAGTAACTTGTTTTTCCCCCCTTTTGAAAAGGGAGTGCAGTGTCACCCAGGCTGGAGGGGAGTGGCCCGACCATAGCTCACTAGCTCACTGCAGCCTCAAACTCCTGGGCTCAAGCTATCCTCCCACCTCAGCCTCCTGAGTAGTTGGAACTATGGGTGTGCGCCACCACACCTAGTTAATTTTTTATTGTATTTTTTTGTAGTGATAGGATCTCACTATGCTACCCAGGCAGGTTTCAAACTCCTGGCGCTAAGTAATCCTCCTGCCTCAGCCTCCCAAAGTACTGGAATTACAGGTGTGAGCCACCGTGCCCAGCCCATTTAGTTAACTTATCTGTCACAATCATACTTATTCTAAACCACTTCAGGACAATGGGAGAGGATCCCACAAATCTCCTTTTCCTCCAGTTTCTAATAAGCTCCACCTACTCTGCATTACAAACCTGGGCACTGCCAGAGAGGAAAAACAGAAACTAAAGTTAAACCTCAAGTATTTACCTTATTCTGCTTTAAGTTAAATAGAAATGTCAAATACAAAGTCTTATAGATACTATCATTTAAATTAAATGCTCTAGGGACAAGAATCTAAAACTTAAGCCTTATTTTAGAAACATCTAGAACATGCACATGAAATGCAGCTTCTTCAGGGCCTGGAAAATAACTGGCACATCCTCAAAAATGTTAGTCTAATGAACATGATGTCACTGACCCACTACCAGTAAGGACTAGGCTTGGGAGCTCTTTCCAGTAGTGATAACTGGGGGAGGGGGAGTGTGCTACAACTTTACACCTTTAATCATCTGTGATAATGCCATGCAAGATGGCTGGCTGCAGATCCACATGCATTTATACCTTTGGAACAGAATAACAAGAGGCTTATAGAGGAATCCAACTTCCCACCATGGCTTCAGCAGGAGCATGTCATGTATTAGACAATTTCATTAGCTGTTCAGCCTAGATAAAAACCAAGTTAACTTCTAGATGGGTCAGTGAAACTCAGATAAACTTGTTAGGGTTCCAAATACAAGGATTTGTAAATCATGTAACATGATAAAATAAATGTCAGCCACCAAACTGTGGATAAAACCCTGCAGATCCAATGCCTGCCTGACAATCATCATGATGCTTTCCCTCCCACATCACGTTTGGTTAGAAAAGTTTAATTTAAAGCAGAACCCACAAACCTTGAGAATTAGTTCTCCATTCTTGCTATTCCTATGAGTCAGATGAGAAAGACAGTTTAGAAACATCCTTAGTGACCCAGATTTCTTTTAACCTTCAAGAAGCAAGTCATTCCTTAAATGCAGTCATAAACCCAGAGGCAAAGTTAATGACCTGTAGTCCCTTCTGTGCAGGAGTGAGATATTTACTATCAGGTCAAGAAATTTATTCATTTGTTTAAAACTAGCTGTTACAGTCTTGAGCAATGAAGCAGCCAAGTTAATCAATTATGAATGTGCTTGGCATTAGTAGCACATTTATCAGAGCCAGATTATAACATTATTTTAAATAGCCTGGGACCCAACACAACCATTTCAGAGGGATTCTCTCTTTTTCTCTGGAAGATCTCTAATTTGGTTCAGCCACTTTCTCATATTAATGCCTTCACTTCTTTGATACAGCATTAACAACAAAAGCAGAATTGTCCAATTATAGCTCCAAAATACTGATAAAAAAAGGGGGCAATCCCCTGGGATCCCCTTCTACTCTGGGGGTTTTTCTGTCCTCTCAGTAAATCCTGCTTTCTAAAAAAAAAAAAGGAAAAGGAAAAGACCAATTAAATCCAACTTCCTCTTAGGAAAAGGCAGGAATCTCCTGGGATGACCAATGAGGGGAATGGAGAATGTTTTTGGCAGTGGGTTCCTAGCTTGAATTAAACCAGGTTGACAGGAGCCCAAAGTCATTAATGGTTGATGGCGATTTAGAAGACTGGGTGAAATGAATTGGCAAGAAGAGCTAAACTGAATTTTACTTAATCAAACTATGGTTACCGGTGGATCTTCTGCTGGTTAGATGCATGTTTGGCAATGAGGGTCCCAAAGACTGTGACATCTCTCATTGGGACAATTTCTCTCTCTGGACATAGACAGGAACACAGCAGGAAAGAGAATGTACCTTTACTGTCTGAGTCAGGCTTGTTTTGTGGATATATAGATGCCTGGAGTCTCCAGAGCTCTGAATGTCTGGCACCTCTTACCAACATTAAATATGCTTAATTAAAAATAAATTTTAAATGGCAATCACAAATGAGTCTTCAGAGCCCAAACTTTTAGCTTAGAAAGGAACTGTTTTCCTCTGCAAATGATGATGCTAAAATGAGAACATGTTGAGAAAAACTAAATATCTTTTTTTTAATGCCTATAAAGTTGACTACGGAGACTCATTCAGAATTGTAGCTGGGGAGATGATGTGACTGTGACATTTATATTGTCTTATGAATGACTGCATGAAAATATCTCAGGAAGGCTGCATAATCCCCTAAACCACAAGTTGTAAAAGGGTCTCACTTTTAAAATCAATTCCTTTTCTTAAAAAAAAAAAATTCATAAAAGACTAAAGATTGTGCCAATTCTTGTACATTTTATCTATACATAAAGTCAAAGTAAATGAAAATGCATTTTTAACTTGTACATACTTTTAAAAATCAAGAAAAAATAAACAGACACCGCATACAAATGACTTATAGCAGTAGCACTACTTCTACTAACAAACGATTAGTAGCAACCTATGTGCCCATCAGTAGGAGAATGAATAAACTGTACATTCACACAAGACTACTATATAGCACTAAAAATGAATGAACTCTAGTTGCATCCACAATATAAACTTTAGAAACATAACGTGAAAAAGCAAGTCCTAGATGACTACATACAGTCTGATATCATTTTATAAAGCTCAAAAACAAGCAAACCTAAACAACACATTCAGATATACAAACAACAAACGAGAATGGTAACATAAAATCCAAAACAGCTCTTTATCATCCCCTGAATGGGGGGACAAATCTCAGGGATGGGGAAAAGCAACACACACAGGAGAGTTTCAAGTTACCAGTGAGGTTCTTAGGTTTACTACGCTAGCATGCTTTATAATGTACAATGTTGGTACTTATTAAATCACCATTTTTATAGGTCAAGAACAACCAAATACTGGCATTTTGGTATAGTGCAACTAATATAGCCAAATAATCCATTAATAAAGAGAGTAAAAGGAAAAAATAAATAGATCCACTTCTTTAATATTTGGCAAAAATACATATTCCCAGGCTATGACAAGACAGTCTAAGCTTGAGAAGAGCAGGGATGTTTTAAAAGAGTTAACTAATGCCTGGATATTTCTTATTTGGTCTTTCATGTTTCATGTTATTTCACACTGCAATTTTAATTGCAACATCGTAAAGAGGTGCCGGGATTGTCTACCTGTCAAAGGCATATATAGTCAAGTGAGAATCAATTGTTAGCATTTTCATTGCTAACAGCTATTTGTTTTCAATATAAATCACTGGAGAGAAGGGTCAATAGAAGCTGAAGCATTTCACGAAGATTTTCTGGGGATCAAATTATTAAAGAGAAAATTAAAAGTGTAATTCAACATGCTTTCATCTCTCTCTCTTTATTTTTATTTTGAGAGACAGAGACTCACTACGTTGACCACGCTGGAGTGCAGTGGATTTCCACAAGCACAAGTATGGAGTACTGCAGCCTCAAACTGCAGGGCTCAAGTGATCCTCCTGCTTTAGCCTTGGGAGTAGTGGGGCCTACAGGCTCTCATGTCTCTCTCTTTCATTACCAAAGTAAATACTCTCTGTCAAGAAAACTTGAGCGAGCCCATGCTTCCTTGGGTGAACAGTGTTCGGCTGCACTCAGTATAGTGTAGCAGACTAGAGATGGAAGATGAAAAGCTGACATGGCCCTGACATTCATTTGCCGCACAATGTTAGGAAAAATTACCTGACCTCCCTAGGTACTGCTTTTCTCCCTTGTAACATGAAATGAAAAAAACAGAACTAAATCTAGCTCTAAGAACTGTAATAAGAGACAACTCACAGAAAATGCTTTGAAAATGCTTTCAAATAAGTTAACAAAGCAATATCAATGTGGAAGAACGACAATATTTCCTAACAGATAAAACACCACTGAGAATTGAAAGGGAACCCAGTGTCTACGGCTGGCCATACCACCCTGAACATGCCTGATCTTGTCTGAAAGTGAATCCACTGTGGCATGTTAAAAACAAGACCACCCATTTGTCATTTTCAGAGTCTACAATCTAACTTCATTTAAACATTCAAGAGAAGTTAATACCACTGATAAAAAGGCCAAACACAAATGTGTGCTTCTCAGTCTTTCACCTCAGGATTCCCTCCTGTGACCTCTGGGAGCACCAAAAACCATGAACCAACTGCATTCACTGCATGAGAATAAGAGACAAGGGCCTGACACAAAGGCCGAGTGAGGCATGGAGCACAGTAGGGTACTTAGAATCTAGATTTCTATGTAAATCTCAATTTCATAAAGGCCTCTAAACAGCAAGAAAACACTAATTAAACCAACAATAAATATAAATGAGTTAAAATAAACTTGTTTATAAATAGTCCACTGAGAAGAGAAACAATAGGTCAAAGGGACAGAATGTGCACCACAAATGATCTAGCTATGAACAGTGCTAAGAACGCAGATGAGCTGCAGACATCTCTAAAACCCACACATCCAATACACACCCCCACACAACCGTCTTGCAATGCTGAATGCTACTAAGTCCACAGAGAGCCTTGGAACAGAAATGAGTCTCACTAGGCATAAGCCCAAGTATGAGAAGCAACACTCAGCACCTGTGGCCAACAGAGAAGTGTGAGAGGAACAGATGGCACACCTGGTTCAATGGTAAGAAACCGATGGCATCAGCAGAACCCAGCAGACGCTTCCCTGTTCAACATCTCATCATTTCCAAAGTGTCATCTCACTTCCTATCTAAGTCAAGGCAAATCTAAACTTAACCACAGGATTTCTCCTAAGAGAATTTCATATGGGGAAGTGAAAGGAGAGAGAGAGCGAGCTGGAACTTGGCCTCAGACTTAACCACAGGATAAGAGACTGCCAAGTGAGGGCAGGCCAACAGGTTTTCAAATCAAGAATGTCAAGACAGGGGTTGGAGCAGCTGGACTGGACTGGGGAGAGAAGGGGAAGCATATGAGAAAAGGATGGACCTGAAAATGCTATAATAAAGGTTATGGCATTGCCTGGCATTGTGAGATGCAGATTTAGAGATTTTCTTCAGAGAACAAACTCAGTTGGCTTTCACTTCCAACTAGAATTTTCCACTATTTTTTAGTTTTTCTGAAAAGGCTCTAAGATAGGTGAAACTATGGTCAGTTTATACAACATCTAACCTTAAACAAAACCACCTAATTGTCTTCATTTCTTCACTTGGGCAACTGAGTATGATCTGTGACATGCTAAACTAAAATGGAATTCAAATTTCAAATTAATCAAACATAAAACTGTAACATTTTATTTATGTATATAGATGCGATCACACTGGTATTTCCTTCTTTCACTCAGCGATTAAAAAGGAGAGGAGGTAGCGATTATGCAAACCATAATTGATCTAGTCAGTGTGGTTTTAATAAACCATGTCTCCAAAGTTTGCTGATCATTAGGAACTACTCTGTTGAAACACAGAAGCCTGCTACTGCCAGCCAGGCCTCTTCTGCAAAAGGGCAAGATTCCTAAGGGACTCCCTTTTCTGCTACACATGTGGTGATATGCCTTTGAAACTGCCATTAACTCACAGTGGGAGCCTATTATTTGACAGAGAGAGTTGGCAACTGGGGAACAACTGTGTCCCCCCCATGATGATTCAGTGATTATTATCAAGTGGTGATGCACAGAAGTGGTTTCCCAGCCACACCATGTACAAGGAACACTAACGCCCCAGTTGACTGGAGATTTTTATTCATTTATTACACTGTGAGCTCATGGGCATTTATAAATGTATTCACAGCAGCATGAAATGACTAATTAGCATATACTCATTAAGGAAACCACTTTCCAACTCACTCTCAGTTTGGGAATTTTACTTCCAGGCTTTTCCTATAAACCTGGGAAATACTCTCAGGTCATTGGTGAGGACTCTCCTAGCTGACTGTAGCTAACTCTTCCAGCAAACTATGAGTTAGAGAGCTTCACACAGCTTTCACCCTAGAAAAATGGTTCTCACCTTCCTATTTCACAATTACTCCAGCAAGCCAGACCACAGGCACTCAATTTCTGCTAATAGTCATCTAGAGCAAAGAGCAAAAAAGGGAAGTGGTCCGCAGGCACACACACATGGCCCTCACACTCAAGGAGGAGCCAGAAAGTGCAGCAGACACATATACTGAGGTGCTGGCCATTCTCCTCAGCCAGAAGTGACAGTTCTTCCGAATGCTATCTGAAAAAAAAACCCATAGTGAAAAAGCCAGAATCCTGACCCACGTGGCTTACAACAGCACACAATCTTTGTTTTTAAGAACAGTAACAAGAAGAAAGCTGAGATGCCCAACAACCCTGACACCATGAGATAGTTCAATCAGTCATATAAATAATGTTTGTGCAGCACTACCCCACTTGGGGATTTTTCTCACTCTACATCCCTGATATAATACAATTAAGTCTACCAATACCCATCAGGTCTGGGAATTGCCAGTCTCACAGCGGGGTAAAAGGTCTTACCTCGCAGAAGAGTGTAAGCTTGTCATCAGGGAGAAGCCCGTTGGCCTCATCCAAGAGAAAATCTCTACGGATGAATTTTTTGAATCCCCAGTCTTTGCCTTGCACAAACCTATATGCCCGTTGACTCTCTGGGGTGAAAAAAAAAGTCATATTTAGAGTTACTCAAAAACCAGACCAAATCTACAACTTGTTAGTGTACAAAGTTGCTGGATGTGAAAGTTAAGAGTCAAACAAAGAAGAACATTACCCATAGCTTTGGTTTCTTCTCCCTTGGCATTCAGGATGGAGAATTTGAATTTTGCCCGAACTTCACTCTTTGGACAGCTGACCAGTAACAGATAAAGTGACAAGTAATCTTTGCTTTCTTCATCTAGCCCTTTTGGGTTTACTCGCAAACACCTGTCCAAAACAGATAGAAAAAAGGGTATCAGAAGCATCCATACTTATAGGCTCGTGAGGTGATAGGATAGAACTGGAAAATCAAAACCAACAGAGGGAGGGAGATGTTAAAAAGAAAAAGCCTCCATACCAGAAGATCATGGTTCAGTAGAATGACTACTTGGAAACCACTTTTCTAGAGCCATCAGGGTCACCTTTTAAAAAGTAACAAAAATAAAGGGGCATTCTATAATCTTACAGCACATCCCTTACATCTCTGCCTTTCTTCATAATCTCTCAAATCTCTCATTATTTTTCCCTCTGAAATATTTTAAAATTCAGCTTAGTCTTGCTCTCTTCCAATCCTCAATCTCAGGAAAGGCAGCCCTTAATTTTGTTGGAACTGCCGGGCTCGGTGGCTTAGCCTGTAATCCCGCGCCTTGGGAGGCTGAGGTGAGTGGATTGCCTGAGCCCGGGGGTTCGAGACCTGCCTGGGCAACTTGGTGAGACCTCATCTCTACAATAAATCAAAAAATTAGCCGGGCGTGGTAGTGCACGCCTGTAGTTCCAGCTACTTGGAAGGATGAGGCGGAAGAATCGCCGGAGCCCAGCAGGTCGAGCCTGTGGTGGCCGGGAGTGGCCACTGCACTCCAGTCTGGGCGACAGAGTGAAACTCAAACTCAAAAAAAAAAAAAATTTTTTTTTTGTTGGAACTCTGAGAAAACCATGGAAAAAAATGTCAATAAGTCCTTTAATATCACCTTGGGGGAGAAAAAGTATTCTAGAAAAACATGTGAATAGTACATAATCTTTTACAGATATTTTATCAATCTGGCAATAACATTCTAAGATTAAAGTAAAGGAGGCAACATGGAGGAAGCACACACAAAAGTAAACTCCCATTACACAGGCTAGAGTTCCCAGCCAGACTTCTAGAGTCAGAGATGCCAATCTGTTACAGATGAAGCAAAACAAAATTCAGACAGAATTTAACAGGTTCAGTTACAATGTAAAATGTCATTAGTTGAATGCATGTGGTTCAGACACTGCTTTTAACACATAGGCCATATGTACCCTTGGGCCCTGCCAGTGTTACTGCACCCTTCACAAATAGGTGGGCCAATTCAGTGTCTCTCTAGGAAGTGCAAATGCCACATACACTTTGCTAATGATGTAGATTTAAATACAATGCCCAGCAATAAACATTTCTCTCAACACTTAGGAGTACCATGCATAACTTGTATATAGACAACAAGTACTAAATGAATGAATAAACAACTCTTCAGTGGGTTATCCAGGTCAAAACTGGTGGCTTAGAGACATGTGTTTTGGTCTTTGCAGTACGTATATGGCTGTATGCTTATCTTCCTGCTCTTCCTTTTCAAGAGGTCATGTGGTTTGGATGGGATTGACCCCTTACACTCCTAAATCATATGTTCCTTGCTCCAAGGATTAGGCCATGAAATGCAGATATAAACCAATCAGTGCATATGTGACAATTCTTTTTTTTTTTTTGAGCTGGAGTCTCACTCTGTTGCTTAGACTGGAGTGCAGTGGCCGCTTCTGGCCACTGCAGCCTCGACCTGCTGGGCTCCGGCGATCCTTCCGCCTCAGCCTTCCAAGTAGCTGGAACTACAGGCGCGCGCTACCACACCCGGCTAGTTTTTTTTTTTTTTTAATTTATTGTAGAGATGAGGTCTCACCAAGTTGCCCAGGTGGGTCTCGAACCCGCAGGCTCAGGCAATCCACTCACCTCAGCCTCGCGGGATTTCAGGCTGCGCCACCGAGCCCGGCTCTTTTTTTTTTAATTAAAAAAAATGAGTCTCAGCTGGGCTCGGTGGCTCAGCCTGTAATCCCGCGCCTTGGGAGGCTAAGGTGAGTGGATTGCCTGAGCCCACGAGTTCGAGACCCACCTGGGCAACTTGGTGAGACCTCATCTCTACAATAAAGCAAAAAAAAAAAAAAAAAAGAGTCTCATTATGTTGTCCAGGTCTCAAACTCCTGACCTCAAGCAATCCTCTTAGCTGAGTCTCCTGAGTTATTGGGATTACAAGCGTGAGCCACCGTGCCTGGAGAGTATGACATATTCTTGGCTACATAGTTAGTTCAGAGAAAGCTCAAAGTAGTAGTGGGTTATGCCCATTACTACTGCCAGTCATCTTCAAGCACAAAGGCAAGCTAGACTTGAGATATGCAACAGCATGGAAGGCAGAGCAGAGACAGTTGGGGTCCTTAATTTAACTACTGGTCTGCTGGATCAAACTAGTTTCCTATACCCTAGCCAGTCCAGTTATATAAGCTAATAAATCCCCTTTATTGTTTAAAAGTAGGAAACTTTAAAGTCAAGAAATTTTATGTCAAAATCTAGATTTCTTGCTATTTTTGAAAAGTCAGAAAATCTGGCAATGGTCAGCTCTTATCCATGCACAGTTATAGTTAGCAGGAGCTGGATAACCACCTCCCCTTTCAGAAGGACACTCACTAGTTTGCAAAGTAGTCACCACTTGTATCACGTATGGATAGCACTTATAACACTGGCCTTCTTTACTCATTTACATTACTCAATAGCTTGAGCCTGCTGATCCCTGATATACTCATTGAATTAATTCAACAGATATTGAGTGAGTGCTTATTATGTGCCAGGTATTGTGCTAGGCACTGGGGAATATAGTAAGAACAAAACGAAGTCCCTGCCTTCAAGGAACTTACTTTCTAGTCTGTGTCTCATAAAACCAAGCAAAACAGGCAACTTTTAGAAAAAATTTTATAGCTAGATGTGCTCTTTCTCACCATTTCAGTTTATCATTGGCTCCTGATGAAAAAGTTGAACTTTTAATGACTTCACCCATTTCCTCCCGGCAAAAGCTAAAGTTATTGATGGTCCACATGTAGGAGAATTTCACTACCTTGATCTGTAGATAGATAGAAAACCAGGAAGCAATTAAATAGGAAGTAGACAACCTGAAAATCTGAAAAAAACAGACTGCAGATCAGATAATCATTTCCCCTCCTTCCCTCTGCATGATCCCAACGGGAAGACAGCATTGTTTTCAGCTTTTTCTCACCTTACATTCCTCATCCACATTTTAAGAAATCTCATGCTGACCAATTGCTTTTTTTGTTCAGCTGCTGGATGGAAAAACACAGACAAGGAAAAAACCACCAACATGGACAGGGTTGGGAAAGCATATGCTAAAACTGGACCTGAAATGAGTCTCTGCAATGAAGAGGTTGATGGCACTGCCTGGGGTTGCACATTTCATACTTCGTTCTTCAACAGAGGAACCTCAGAACACACTTTCATCAAGGAGCATGTACGTGTATCTAGTTCCAAAGATTTCCCCTTTCAACATCCATTGACAGACATTAGTCTAGGGGATTCAGATTCCATGGAGAAAGCCAAGGAATCAAAGGCTAACAATACTTTATCAGCTCCTTGGTAGTTATGTCCCAGAAAAAGCAGGTCACCCAGTGGAGAAGAGTAATCTATTCTCTTCATCCACCAAATCCTCCCAAGACGCAACACTCACAGTTGACAACTTGAACTTACCTGTGTGTAGCACCAGCTCTCAGCTACGGGGCCACTCGACATTTCTGCCGGAGGTGGAGGACTTGGAACCCTTGACATCGCCAGCTTGAAGGTTAAACGAGATTTCCAAAGTCAGGGGGCAAAGATTTCTGTTCTCTCTTCACCCTGGTCAGAAGCAAGAAGACCTTATTAAATGATTGTATACTATCCTATTTGCTTGACCTTGTAGACACTGGGAACTTTGTCTTCCTACTATTCGAATGCCTCCTTGGCATTCAGGTCCCCAATTTAAATGTTAACCTCAAAGAAGACCACCTAATGTAAAGTAGTCTCCTAGTCACAATTGTATCAGCCTATTTTAATACTCTGCACAATACTTAACATTATCCTACCAAATGAATATACTCAAAGGGTATATAATGCACACCTGTGAAAAGGCTACCTGAAGATGAGACACCAGAGTTAACACCAAACATAACTTTTCACAAGCTCCTTCCCTTGGGGCATGAGCTCTCCACTCCTTAGGCAAGATGACCTTGGTAGCCCTCTAACTTTGCCTGGCCTTTTCCTCCACTTCACTGCAAACCTGAGTAGTCTTCTACTCCTCAACCCATGGCTAGCTGCTCCTTGTATGGCAACATGTTTATACCTTTCTCAGCTGTGTCCCTTCTCGGGGGCTCTGGAAACCCCCCCTGCTTATACTCCCCCATCACCCACATTTTTACATGCTGTTTCTGCTCTGCTTTGTGATCATGCCTTAGTCTCTTTTACTGGATTTTTTTTTTTTTTGAGTTGGAGTCTCATTCTGTCGCCCAGACTGGAGTGCAGTGGTGCACACTCCAGGCCACCACAGTCTCGACCTGCTGGGCTCCAGCGGTCCTTCCACCTCAGTCTTCCAAGTAGCTGGAACTATAGGCATGTGCTACCACACCCGGCTAATTTTTGATTTATTGTAGAGACAAGGTCTCACCACGATGCCCAGATGGGTCTTGAACCCGCGGGCTCAGGCAATCCACTCGCCTCGGCCTCCCAAAGTGCTGGGGTTACAGGCTGAGCCATCTTTTACTGGATTCTCTTCTTCCACTGTTGCTCTCTGACTTAATCCTCAATCATTTTCTCAATCTATATTCTTATGGCAATTTTATCCATCCCAACAGTGTCAAATGTCTGCCTTTATACACGTTTCCCAAATCTCTACAACTCCCACTTCTCTCATAGACTACTATTTTCAAATAACTGCTATACAACTCAGTGGGGTGTCCCAGTAACAATTCAAATCCAACTCAAAATTCTCTCCTCCAAAGTCTTTCTAAACACAAAAGCCTGGGTAGCTTGGTGAGACCTTATCTCTACAATAAATCAAAAAATTAGCCAGATGTGGTGGCATGTACCTGTAGTTCCAGCTACTTGGAAGGCTGAGACGGAAGGATCACCTGAGCCCAGCAGGCCGAGCTGTGGTGGCTGTGAGCGTTCCACTGCACTCCAGCCTGGGCGACAGAGTGAGACTTCAACTCAAAACAAAACAAGCAAAAGTCATTCAAAAATTGGTGAATTTGGGGGTGAGGGGATGGAAATGGGGAGATGCAGGTCAAAGGGTACAAAGTTGCTGATATGTAGGATGATTCAGTCTAGAGATCTATAGTACAACATGAGGACTAGCATTAATAACACACTGTATACTGGAAACTTGCTAAAAGAACAGATTTTAAGTGCTTTTACCCCTCCCCCTCCCACAGGGTAACTATGAGATGATAAATATGTTAACTGGTTATGGCAATCACTTCACTATGTACATGCACACCAAAACATTATGCTATACACCTCAATTATACAATTTTTTTTTTGAGTTGAAATCTCACTCTGTCGCCCAGGCTGGAGTGCAGTGGCACGCTCACAGCCAACTCAACCTGCTGGGCTCTAGTGATCCTTCCACTTCAGCCTTCCAAGTAGCCGAAACTACAGGCGTGTGCTGCCATACTTGGCTAATTTATTTTTATTTTTATTGTAGAGACGAGGTCTCGCCAAGTTGTCCGGGCTGATCTCGAACCCATGGGCTTAGGCAATCCACTTGCCTGGGCCTCCCAAAGTGCTGGGATTACAGGCTGAGCCACTGAGCCCAACTGCAATTTTTTTTAATTCGGTGAATTTGGTTACAATTTTTAAGCGACATAAATAAAGCCAAAAGACAAACTAGAAAAAAAGTTTGCAATACATGGCAAAGGAATAATTTTATTAATATATAAAAAGTGATATGCAAATTGTTTCTACAAAATCAATTAGAAAAGGGTCATCTATCCTATTAAAACATTGCTGACAAAAAGAAAAATAGAGGCAGGGCTCTGTGGCTCAGCCTGTAATCCCGCGCTTTGGGAGGCCGAGGTGAGTGAACTGCCTGAGCCCGCGGGTTCGAGACCCGCCTGGGCAACTTGGTGAGACCTCATCTCTACAATAAAATAAAAAATTAGCCGGGTGTGGTAGCGCACGCCTATAGTTCTGGTTACTTGGAAGGCTGAGGCGGAAGGATCGCCTGAGCCCAGCAGGTCGAGGCTACGGTGGCCGGGAGCAGCCACTGCACTCCAGTCTGGGTGACTGAGTGAGACTCCAACTCAAAAAAAAAGAAAAAGAAAAATAGAAATTGCAAACTCGGAACTGTCCCAAAGCTCTGAATCAGAAACTCTGGGTATGGGGCCAGCAATCTGTTTCAGAGATTCTGATGCACTCAACTTGGGAACCACTGCTCTAAAGTATATATATCCATTAGACCAACAAGAAAGGAAAAGAAAAATCAACCACACCATGTATGGGGAAATGGGAAATGTCATACTGTTGGTGAGACTGTAAATTACAAGCATATTTTGGATAGGAATTTGGCCATATCTAGCAAAGTTAAAAACATATGTACCCTAAGACTTAGTACTTATACTTTTAACTATACATGCAGTAGAGCAGTGGTTCCCAAGTTGTGTGCATCAAAATCTCTGAAACAGATTGCTGGCCCCACCTCCAGAGTTTCTGATTCAGAGGGTTGGGATGAGTCTGAGTTTGCATTTCTAACAATTTGCCAGGTGATCCTGATGTGCTGTTCGTGGAACTACATTTTGAGAACCACTGCCCTAGGGAAACTCTACACATGGGCACAAGAAGGCATAGACAAGGATTTTCAACGTGGCGCTGTTTATACAGTAAAAAACTAGAAATAAACTAAAAATCCATTAGTAGGGGAAGATATAACTAAATTGTATTATTTCCAAATAATGGAAAAACTATACTGTAGGATTTAAAATTAATGAACTAGATCTACAGCACCATGAACATCAAACACAGTGCTAATAAAAAAAAGCTAGCTTGGGAATAAGTGTGGTATATTATTTATGCAAATTTAAGGTTTATGTATTATTTATACATATATGTATGCAGTAAAAGTAAAAAAACCTGACAACCTATGTATCAGTTTCATGATGGGAAAAGGAGGAGGAAGAATGAGACCAGGAAAATATAACACACTTCAAGTTTATCTCTTGTGTTTCTTTTAAAGTAAGGATATGAGGCAAATATGATAATACAGATATCTGTTAGGGATGTCAGGTACTTGAATATAAACTATTCTCTGTACTGTTCTGCTTTTTTTTTTTTTAATGCTATAGCAACAGTGTAAGGATCTATTCCATTATATCTGGCTTACATTTCTTTCCTGAATACCAGGTTTGTTTTCAGCAAGGACAAGTATGAATCTTATTAATGATTGTGTTGTCCTATTTGCTTGGCTACTAGGAAACCCTGAGACAAATTTGTGACTCATCTCTTAAAACCATATGCCCATATGTACACTTTATATGCTGTATTTTATAAAGGATCATATGCTCATTCTACAATAGCTTTATTATTTCCTTAATTATTCCCTCTGCTATAATTCCCTTAATTTTTAATCTTTTATATGTAAAATATTTTTGGAATCTGCCTCAAATTCCTTAGTAGAAAGTAATGTAACTAACAACAACAACAAAAATCACTCAATAGTAATTCAACTCATAAACATTCACTGATTACTTAAAATACACATGAAGAGGATTAATAAACTATAGCTGTAACTTCACAGAGTAATATTATAATAAATGAAATTAAATGCTGTTCTCAGTGGTTGTAAACACTATCCTACAGTAATTCAAGCATCTCATGTAAGTACAGATAAAAGTAACAGTCTTATACATGGTGTGCTGTTTCACTCAAGCTAGCAAACTAAGCACTGCAGTGGCATTTGAGCTCTCTGGCTCCTGTGGTTCATGATTCCATGATAAAATTAAGAACAGAGACCAAAAGCTACTGTGGGCACCTCCAAGGTAAGCTTGCATTTGATGGAAAACACATTCTCACAGAACTGTTTATTTTTCCAATAACAAGTAAATATAACCAAGCCAGTTTTACAAATCCCAGTTATAATTAACGGCCAGAATGAAATTTCAAAATTCCTACTTTGGGGTAGGACGGCAATAAAGATATGAATTTTATATGTTGGTTAAGAACAAAAAATTTGGCTTTGGAGATGTGGACTGCAGGCACAGCTCGACGTTAAGTAATCATAAAAAACTAATTTGAGCTTATTTTGAAGTTTAAAAAAACCCCTAGAAATGTATCTAACAATTAACAACTTTCAAATTCTCTAAGCCCAAGGAAAGGCCAATTTTTAAAAACCAGTTTATTTTAATGCCTTAATTATTGCTACTGAACCACGATCCATTACTGCAACCGGGGAAAAAAATATTACTTTGGTCTTGGTCATTTTTCCATCTTTTTTGCTTCTGACTAATTTTGTAGCCAAGTTTTTTTTTAAATAACACCAACTTTCTTCCAATTTTTAAAAATGTCCAACCCTATAGCCAGTAAAAGTGGAGACTCAGTCTCAGACTCAGAGGAGCTCTAACCACACAACCTGCTGAGGGGGAAATTGACTAAGATAGCACAACTCTAATTAATTTCACTCATAGCAGGCACCAAGGGGCAAAGGAGCCTGGTGCTACATGAACTCTAGCATTTCATGCCAATTGCTGCAGATCCTAGCAGAAAAATAGTTTTAGAAAGGAGATCTACTTGAGGGTCACAATTTGAGAACCTTTGCAGGAGACACTAAAGCCAAAATATATTGTTCCTGGCTTCAAACAAGTTAAGACAAGTATGTCCAAGTTCTGTATTAAAATTATTTTCCAAAGCTTACCAAACTTTCTAGCACTCTGACAACTCTGAGGCTAAACATGACTGCTATATACCATCATTTATTTTCCTGCTTACTCTATTAAACCCTGACCTGTGAGGATGGACCTCCTCCAGTAACATTTTTTTAAAATATACTTTAAAATATCTTTGTCAACTGTAGTACTGCTTGAAGTCCAGGGGAAGTAATATCAGCTAGCAACTAATGGTAATTGCTAATGGAATGCTTACTAGCTGGTATTATGAGACCATGAAGTCATTAACCAGTTTTGGACAAGTCAAGTCAATCAATATAATTTGATTTCTAACTAGAACGTTAAACTCTGGAGGACAGAAGTAAAAAAAAATATGTATTACAGGTTGTATTCTTAATCTGCAAAGCTCCAAAATCCAAAACTTTTTGAGCACCAACATGTTCACTCATGGAGCACCTTGGATTTCAGATTTTCAGATGAGAGACGCTGAACTGGTAAGTAAAATGCAAATATATGCCAGAAAATCTGAAAAGACCTGAAATTCAAAACAATTCCGGTCCCAAGCATTTCAGTAAGGGCTACTCAGCCTGTAATGCTGTCATGAAACACAGACAACGCTTTCAACTGAAACTCCTGAGCACTTCTTTTCTGCCTTCTTTTATACTCTTGAACACTTCTGCTGCCTCCTGAAGACTTAAAGCTCCTTAAATAGAACTTGCAACTAACTTTTAGGATCTATTCCCTTATCACCTAGCACAGCCTGCCTGGAACCAAAGGTATTAAATAAAAACACTCTAGTTGGCCACAGTGGCTCACGCCTGTAATCCCAGCAATTTGGGAAGTGGAGGCAAGAAGATTGCCTGATCCCGGTATTTGAGACCAGCCTGGGCAACTTGGTGAGATCTTGTCTCTACAATTAAAAAAACAAAACAAAAAACAAAAAAACAAAAAACAACATTAGCCAGGCGTGGTGGCGCATGCCTATGGTTCCAGCTACATGGAAGGCTGGGCGGATCACTTGAGCCCAGCAGGTCGAGGCTGTGGTAGCTCTAAGCGTGCCACTGCACTCCAGCCTGGGCAACAGAGTAAGACTCCTACAAAACAAAAACAAAAACAAAAAACACTCTGATGACTGAAGCACTCATGCAATTGCATTCAAGTTCATTAACTTTTTTGCTTGTTTTTTTTTCACATATCTCAAAAACAGCTCTTTGAACAATGCTGAGTATATCAGATTTGCAGTAATAAAAATCATTAATTTGTTCTTTCAGTTATACACAAAGCCAAAAACTCCTAGCCTGGCACCTCAAATCCAGCCCTGGTAAAAGTGAGCTTTTCATCCAGTATCAAGTATATCTTTCTTTATAAGGGGAGAAAAACTAGTTATAATTACCTTCATTTTGAAAACACAAATCAGTAACTAATCTGAACAAACTCTTATTTAAAGATGCAAGACAAATTCCCAGTACAATAAGGGAAAATGTCCCAACAGTTTACCCTGTAGGGCTAGGCTAGAATACTCTTTGAAAAGTGTTCCACAGACAACTTGTAAAGTAATTTTTTTTAAGATTTAAAAATAGTTTATTTAAAAGTAAATTAGAGAGAAAGAGAGAGAGAAAGATTCACCTCCTCGAGGAAGGGGAGGGGGTCAAAGCCAGGAAGCATGGCGACAACAGAGTCTAGCCAGACAACGGCCATAAAGTCATTTTTAAAATCTTTTATTTATCCCCCATGAGCAGTCCTCCATCTTCAATCTAATCTACTCATCCAGATAATTTTTTAAAAATAAAATCAACCAATTAACACAGAGACATGTATCTCATATATAACACCTATATTTAGCCTTATATCCAACGGTTTTAAAATGGAGGAATAAGATTATAAAGATATTAGATTGAACCATAAAACTGATGACTCATATGCCAAAAATAGTTGGATATCAGCAATTTCATGTAGCTCAACATAATACACAGCATGTACAAGTCAGACGGTTGGGAATGTAGCTTCTCGCCAGAGAATGGTTAGGGACATTTAAAAAGCCTAACTCTCTTGGTTTTTTTTTTTCCTTTTGGTTTAAAGCCTTATACAGTTTCCAAGTAAAGAAAAATCCCAGTGTCATAACTATTTTAAACCTGAGACGCTTGCATTTTCCAAAATAAAAGATGCCAGAAAGACTGCTGACAATAACAGCAACAACTATAAAAGACTTGGATATTGGGTATACTCATTTTTGAGAAACTAATGTGACCTAAAAGGAGCTTTTTGTTTCTTCTGTTACTGTGTACTCAATCACACACAGCCCAGGAGGTAATAATTTCTTTCTCATTACCCTAAAGACAGTTATTACAGGTCGCACTGACTTCCTCTGTTGCAAGGTTTAAATGACTTTTGAATATTTGTTATGAGTAAACTTTCTGCAGTTCAATCTGGTCTAACAAAATGTTAAATGCATTTTTTAAAAAATTTAGAGATACTTCTTAAAATGAAACTCAGGGCAATGAAAGAGACTTCAATCAGCAAAGGAAAGACAGTGTTTCCCAACAAAAAAATGGGGAAAGACCACCAATGGTGTACAGAAATGGAAACAGCAATGGTTTCTAAATACATGAAAAGATGCTCAACTCTCACTCATACTAAGATAAAAATGCAAATTAAGCCACACATTGATCCACCCACTGAATTGGCACAGATCAAAATGTTTGATAACATTTACCCAGGGTAAGGAGAACATTTCTGGTTGGAGTATAAATTGTTACAATCTCTGTGAAGGGCAATGTCTATCAAAATAAAAAATGCACATACCCTCTGATCCAACAATTCCACTTCTAGAAATTTATCCCTACTGACATTTGTGTTGAATAACTCTCTTTTGGGATGGTATTTTTCCTTAAGTTCTAGTTAATAAGTTAACGTTTAGGGGCTGCTGAATAAATGTAGCTATAGGAATCCAGGTATACTTTAAAAAAATAGCCCCATTAAAAAGTGAGCAAAGGATATAACAGATACTCAAAGGAAGATATACAAGCAGACAACAAACATATGAACAAATGTTCAGCATCACAAATTATCAGAAAAATGTAAATCAAACCACAGTGAGATGCCATCTCACACCACTCAGAATGGCTATTATTAAAAAGTAAAAAAATAACAGATATTGGCAAGGTTGCAGAGAAAAGGGAACGCTCATACACTGTTGATGGGAATGTAAGCTAGTAGCAACCCCTGTGGAAAGCAGTTTGGAAAGCAGTTCTCAAAGAACTAAAAAGATTTCCCATTTGACCCAGCAATCCCACTACAAGGTACAGACCCAACTGGAATGTTTATCGCAACAATATCCATAATAGCAAAAACATGGAACCAACCTAGGTGTCTATCATGGCAGACTGGATAAAGAAAATGTGATACATATATACCATGGACTACTACACGGACATAAAAACAAAAACCTGTCCTTTGCAGCAACATGGATATAGCTGAAGACCATTCTCAGTGAATTATCACAGAAACAGAATACTGTATGCTCTTACTTATTAGTGGGAGCTAGACACTGAATACACACAGGCATAACAACGGGAACAACGGACACTGGGACCCCTATAAGGAGGGGAGGGGGAAGGAAAAGGGGTTGAAAAAGTTCCCATTGGACACTATGCCTACCACCTGGGTGACAGGCTTAACAGAAACCCAAACCTGAGCATCAAGCAATATACCTATGTAACAAACCTGTACATGTACCCCTTGAATCTAAAAAACAAACAAAAAGATCAGTTCATCTCATTATAATTTTAAAGACCTTATTAAGTACATTATAGAACTATTTACACCCTTCTTTGATTTAAAAAAAAATTTTTAATCCAAGAAAGCTTGAAAGAAAAGAGAAATTTGCAAGGCTATGGGGGGAGTTTCTGAATCTGCAAGACAATGGTGAGAAGCATATTTATATTTCCCAGAATAAATCAATCTAGTTATAAAATGTACCATTACAGCAGCCATCAGGAACCCAGATTAAACCTCTAAGTTATTTCAAGTTAAATTCTATATAATAAAATGTCAACATATTGACCAAATTGAGGAGATCTTTTAGCATTTACTTAGACATAACCTATAACTTTCATATCTGACACTGGGTTTCTTTTAAAACTGACATATGAAGAAAAGAACATTAAACATGTATCTATATGTAAACATGTCCAGGCACATAAAGAAGTTTCCTCTATGCCAGGCTAAGATGTAGAATACATTTCTGACATAGCCAAATATTTCTCTAATTCAGAGTTGAACTACTCTCGTAACTGCTGTATACAAGAAAAAGTTAGGGCTGGCTCAGTGGCTCAGCCTGTAATCCCAGCACTTTGGGAGGCCAAAGCGAGTGGACTCCCTGAGCCTGCAGGTTTGAGATCAGCCCAGGCAACTTGGCGAGACCTCGTCTCTACAATAAATAAAAAATTAGCCAGGCATGGTAGCACACGCCTATAGTTCCAGCTACTTGGAAGGCTGAGGCAGAAGGATTGCGGGAGCCCGGCAGGTCAACGCTGGGGTGGCCATGAGCATGCCACTGCACTCCAGCCTGGGTGACAGAGTGAGACTCCAACTCAAAAAAAAAAAAAGGAAAAAAGAAAAAGTCAGAAGCAAATAGAGCATTATGGGTGCAAGTCAGTACCTTTAAAATTTTCCCAGTGGACATATTTCTTAGGCAAGAATAGACAGAAATGATTTTGAGGATTAGATACGTGATTGTACATAAAAGGTTTCTTTTTTCCTTCTCAATCTATAAGTGTTATAAGATAGAATTTTACAGAAACACCTTGCCAGTAAGGCTCATCATCCAAATAAAGTCAAGTTGAATGAAGATGGAGAAGAAGGTACATGAAAAACTAAAGGCACTGAACACAGTAGGAGAACAACAGAATGCTCCCACTGATGCCCAAGTCCCAGTATGCTGCTGTTTACAGTCTTACCGCTCTTCTTAAAGGTTATAAATAACTACAAACTGTCCTTGTCCCTAAGGAGACCTTTGCAGCCAGCTCAAAGGTTAAAATATGAAATAATTCTCACTTTGGATGCAACTTTTCCAGTTAGCAAAAAAATAAAAATCAAAATCAAAGAGCAGAAAAATGCATTGCCCATTTAGTTGAAGGGATGGGGGACACCATTTCCTCTCCCTGAAAACTATCCATTATGTAAGAGAATATTAGCATCGCCTCTACCCCGAAAAATATGTCCAGGAAGAATGTGATGCATCTCTGCTCCAAATGCAGACGCCTGTCCTGGAAAGGGACAGCTGCCACTCAACCGCCTTATAGGTAGGACTGCATCTCTTTAGACCTTAAAAAGACTTCTTAAGAACTGAGTACCACATGTTCTCACTCATAAGTCGACCCTGAACATTTACCATAATACTATAAGAAAGGGATTGGCAGTAGCAGGACCCTGCCAGGAGAGGGAGAGGGAACATATAACATCAATAAGGGTACCCGATCTCAAACCAGGCACAGTGAGGACCAATGGGAGGCCCAAACTTTACCTGTACGATGACCACTTGTACTGAACTGTACCTCACATCTTTAAAATTAAACAAAAAAAGACTTCTTGAGTTTTTAAATTTAGGCACAAATAATTACTGAGCTAAATACATACACATAACAAAACAATAAGAAGAAGTTCCTTGTCTCCACTTGTATCGAGGATCCAGAATAAACCATGGCTACAACAAGCACAGCTTTCACAAGGTCTAGGTTAGTACTATCAGGTGATGTGCTGCTGTTGTTAATTACAGAACCCCTGTTAAAAAGAAAAACTCTACCAGCTGCTTTAAAAAAAAAAAAATCAAAAAAGCAAATAGTGTTCCTCAGATTAGGCTTCTCCATGCATCACTTTCAAAATCCATCACCTGGGAGATGGTCTGAAATGGAAGGACATGAACCCAAATCAAGAAACAAGCCAGATTATAAAGGGACTATTTCTTTCAAAGTGGATCCCTATTCCAAAAGAAAACATCCTTAAAAATGAAATTAGAACAGCAAAAGCAAGCAATCAGCAATTTCTCCATTCTCACAAACTAAAATCATGTTGATTCCACTGAATGGTTTGGGCAAAAATCTCTAGAGCCACAAAGAGGAAACTTTGGAAAGTGGGAAAAATGAAGATTTTAACACATCCCACACCTTATCAAAGTTTTCTTCTCTAGGTTGAGAAAATTTACTTATTCTAACCAAGAGCTGAAAAGGAATAAAAAAGGAAAAAGAAGGAAGAGGAGGAGGAAGAGGAAAAAGAAAATTCCATTTACTATATATAGTTAATATTCCCAAAGCTGTTTTGAGATTTGAGAGATTATGCTCTTTTCCTCTCTCCCCTCAATTATGACTATGGAGAGCTGTATAAGTCTAAACAGCAAACAGATGAAAGGGTTGGTCCTAATACTATTTAAGCATGTCCAATCTGCAAGAAATTCAAAAACAAAATGATCATTTCATGAAACAAATAGGCAGAAGTTGCATCACAGGGTCCTCAGGCCTTTAAAGAAGCCAAATTCAACAGGCAAGTTCTCTTTGGTCATCTGTGCTTTAGCCAAGCCATTTAAAAGCATTTCTCACTAACATGATTTGGCTATAGAAGGGGCCTGAGGAACGAATTTCAAAGAAAGTCTAAATTAGTCTGAGGGCATACACACTAGAGTAAGTCACTAACTTGGAAACTGAAAAGACCCACTTGCTCCAGAGGACATGGACAACCAATTATGTTCAGCATGAACTATCACTGTCTGGCAATACAGAACTCAGTATTCCCTCAAGACATTTTCCTTTCTGAAAGGCACCCAGACTTCCTCCCAAGTGAGATCAAGGTGTATGACTACCTTAAATCTTCTCCTTTGTGGTCTTCACTGAAGAAACCTGACTGCTGTGTACATGGACCATATGCCTTACCCAGAAACCATCTGCGGAAGATAAATTCCCTCTTCTTCTAAAGTTATTAATAATAAGCCAAATTCTATGTTAATGTTAAGGCTCTACGTAAACTAAATGGAACAAAGGATGGGCAGGCAGGAAGTTCTCAGCTCTAAGTGTTCATTCTAAAATTCATGACTCAAGGAAAAAGTAAAACCGCACATGCAGACAAAACAGGAGAAAGTTAAACAGAATGTCTGTCTTAACAGAATTTCCTGGCTCCTGATGATCTGTGTCAGGATTTAAAAGATTAAAATGCAATAACACCTATTTTACCCAACAAGACTCTAAAAACATACATAAGCATTTGAGGCAAAAATCTCATACCACAAAGTCAAAATTTTAAGATGCTAGCCAAAATGGTGGAAATATTTTTTTAAGTTACCCATAGACAGATGAGCTCTAAGGTACAATACACAAAGGCAATTTGCTCAAAATCAAACTTTATGGAATAAAACGAAGCCCATGAATGGTTTTAAGGTATCTCCTTTTTATAAACTCTAATTCTAATTTCCCTGAAGATCTTTTCTAGGGAGAAAAATAATCTGACTCTAAGGACTCTATATTATGTATTATCAACCATTGATTAAAAAATTAAAGCCCAGCATGATGACTCACACCTGTAATCCCAGCAATTTAGGAGGCTGAGGTGAGAGGATCCCTTGAGCCCAGGAGTCCAGGGTTGTGGTAAGCTATGATCATGCCACTGCACTCCCGGCTGAATGACAAAGCAAGACCCTGCCTCTTAAAAAAGCAAAACAAATAAAAACACCAAAATTTAAATCCAAACATCTTTTCTCCCCTCCACCATTAGTGCAAACCTTATTCTATATACAGTAGTGACCAGTAGGGCATGACGGCTCATGCCTGTAATCCCAGCACTTTGGGAGGCAGAAGTGAGAGGACTGCCTGAGTCCAGGGGTTCGAGACCAGCCTGGACAACTTGGTGAGCACTCATCTCTACAATAAATCAAAAAATTAGCTGGGCATGATGGGTCACGACTATAGTTCCAGCTCCTTGGAAGGCTGAAGTGGAAAGATCGCTTGGGCCCAGCAGGTCGAGGCTGTGGTGGCTTGAGGGTGCTACTGCACTCCAGCCTGGAACAGAGTGAAACTCCAAACTCAAAAAAAAAAAAAAAAGAAAAAAAAAATACACACACACACACATTATAGTAGTGACCAGAGAAAATCTTGAATGAATAGTTCTGGTTGATTCCAGGTAAGGATATTTAGAATAAAACTTTTCTGAAGCCACTTATGAAGAATGTTTCTTTAACATTGCTTGCAATAATCCTTATTTTAAACAGAAAATTGTATATGCTTACCATATATGACCTCAACTTTACCCACCAGGCACTAAAATGAAATAGTAGATTGCACTCAAGATGTACATTTCTAAAAGTTATGGTAAATATTTTTATGCATCTCATTCTGCTTTTTTTCCTCATGATTAAATTATGTTTGGAATAAAACTATGTAAAAACTCACCAAGTTAAGACAGGAAAACTCTAATTTGTCTTGTCTAACAGGAAATCTGTTGAAAATAGAGATGATGAATCAGACTTAACTAGATTCTGAATCTCATACAAGTCTTTACTTACTTTGGCTATTCTTAAAAGGGAAAATCTCATAAAAGCAGGTGATACCTCAAAGCCATGTATCCCACAGTTTTTTGTTTTGTTGTTTGTTTAGAGATGGGGTCTCACTATACTGCTCAGGCTAGAGTAGAGTACAGTGGCTATTCACAGACCTGATCACAGGGCACTGCAGCCTTTTGAACTCCTGGGTTCAAGTGATCCTCCTGCCTCAGCCTCCTGAGTAGCTAGGACTATAGTGGTGGGCTCCACCATGCCCCACTCCATGGTTTTAATAAATAACCACTACAGTGAGTTCCAGGGTGAGAAGTAGACACTATAGGCTGGTTAATACTGATTACATAAAGAAAAGAACTAGGCTCCTGCTGAAGACTAGTGAGATATCTTAGCTGAGCAATACCACCACCCTAATCATCTAACAAATCCTACAAAGAAACTCAAAACAGAAACAGGAATAAGACAGTCTGCAAGGCTTCTAGGAGTCTAACATATGCAGAAAATTCCAGTGCTGATTTTTCTTTGTGGGAAAATGAAGTACTGCATACATCACGGGTAAGCGATTCTTTAAAAACAGAATCTCTTCCTGAAAATGTAAATACCAACTTTAACTAGCACATTGGTACAAATAAGCTTCTCTTAGGCTATAATAGGTTTTGGTAAACTACATCCAGTTATTAATAGAATAAGTCATCACCAAAAACTGTGCTAACCTACTGACACTAAAACAGGGTAGTCTTAATCAGACACCATAAAAAAAAAAAAAAAAACTAAAAATTTCTGTGTAGTTAAGAGTAGCAGGAGTCAGGTCGAATTCATACAGCAAAAATTTACTGAGCACCAACTGTGTAATGCATTCTTTGAGACCAAGTGGTGAAAGAGACAGGGTTCCTGACCCCTGATAGCAGGAAGATAAAATGCCTGTAAGTAACCACTCTAAGACTGAAGGTATCAACCAATGCTAACAAATGAAATGAAGGGGCAACTCCTTCCGGCTCCCTCCCACCGTGGGAGCTTTTCTGTCCTCAATAAATCCTGCTTTCAAAAAAAGAAAAAGAAAGAAAGAAAGAAAGAAAGACAGAGAGAGAGACAGAGAGAGAGAGAGAGAAAGAGAGAGAGAGAGAGAGAGAGAGAAAGAAAGAAAGAAAGAAAGAAAATGAATACCTGTGATTCTTAAAGTAGAAACCAATACTAGTCCCTTACTCTGAATTTTTTTTTTTTAAGCTTAAGATTTTGGTTTCTCAGTTAATTTGCTAGAATTAACATTTTCAAGCACAATGGACTGGCAAAATTTGGAGTCTGACAATACTAGTAAGGGCTGGAACAGAGATACTGTCATACTGCTGGAGAGTGAACAAGCTGGTACCACTACTTTGGAAAACAGTTTATTATTATTATTATTTTATTATTATAAAACTGAAGATTCAGCAATTCCACTCCCGAAGTTATGGCCTGGAGAAATTCCTATACATGTTACATGTAAACAAGAATGTTCACAGCAGCATTATTCCTAACAGCTAAAAATTAGAAACAATCTGGCTGGGCTCGGTGGCTCAGCCGGCAATCCCAGCACTTTGGCAGGCCGAGGCGAGCGGATTGCCTGAGCCCATGGGTTCGAGACCTCATCTCTACAATAAATCAAAAAAATTAGCCAGGTAGCACACACCTGTAGTTCTAGCTACTTGGAAGGCTGAGGCGGAAGGATTGCCGGAGCCCAGCAGGTCAAGGCTGCGGTGGCCGGAAGCGTGCCACTGCACTCCAGTCTGGGTGACAGAGTGAAACTTCAACTCAAAAAAAAAAAAAAATTAGAAACAATCCAAGTGTCCCTCAACAGTAGAATGGATACACAAATTGTGGTACATTCATATGAAAGAATGCTATATAGCAATGAAATTAAACTACAGTTCTGTATAACATGGATCAAAGTTACAAACATATTGTTAGGTTCTGAAAGAAGACACAAAATATCACCTGTAGTATTATTCCACTTGAACAAAGTTTAAAAACACACAAAACTAAGCTCTATTGGTTTGTAATGAATCCTAGGTGGCAAAATCATAAAGAAAAATAAGGAAGTGATTATCACAAATGTCAGAATAATAGATACCTCTAAGCAATGGTAAGGATTATGAACTAGAAGGGGCAACACAGCAGGTTTCTTCTGGGTACTGGCAATGACATACCTGGTTACACAGGTATTTGCTTTTGACAATTAATTCTTAAACTATACAGTTACAGTCTGTGTATTTTTTTAATATGTTAAATTACATAAACATTCTCAAAACACACATTCTTAAACTAACCTAATAGAATAGATTGCCTGTCTAGCCACTAACAGTACCTACAGGTGAATACACCTATAAAAAAAAAATACAATTCAAGATGAGAACTCAGTAATAAAACAGAGCCACCCAGGAATGAATATCTGTAGGCAGGATTTCCTGCCATACTGCCTTTCTTTGAATTTAAATGTAATACCAAAGATCTATATTTCAAGGAAATTTTCTGTACTGACATGTTTAAATATATTTATGTCACTCACCAGAAGCCATTAGTTAATACCCAAATAATTATAAGATACAAAAGCTTCTGAAAAAGCAAAGCCAAGACACAAGCATTTTTTGGTTTTACTAGCTTAGTCATGGCCTCTAATGGACCCTCCAATAACTTCCCATCTCACTGTGCAAAAGTCTTACAAAGGCCAAAAAGGCCCTGCAGTCTAGACGTGATTACCTGTCCTGAGCCCTCTGTATTCCAGACACACTGCCCTTGTTTGTGGTGGTTCCCTGGACAGAACAGGCCCACACCTGTCTCAGGACTCTTTACTTGCCATTTTCAGCCTGGATAACTCTTCCCCTAGATATTCTCAGGGTTCATTCCCTTGCCACTCCTGGGTCTTTCCTTAACTGTCACCATCTCTGTGAGGCCTTCCCTGACACCCTAAAAAATGTAGCCCCCTCTTCCCAGCCACAATCTTATTCCTGCCCTATTATTTCCTTCTACAGCACAAAGTCACCGCCCATCCCCTATATTCTGCAATCTGTCTTCTCCACCTGCTCCCAAAAGGCAGGTTCTTATCTATTTTGTTGCTACACCCAGACATGTCCAGCACAGGGAAGGCTACACATACTTATTTAATATGTGATTGAATTAATCTTTTATTTTGTATTTTCATGCTTGAAAGATTAGACAGTAACTCTACACACTCCCAAAACAGAATGTTTCCCTTCTCTATATATCAAATTAACGGTTTATTTTATTAATAAATTTCAGGTTTATGCTCATATTAGTTTTTGTTTTGGGGGGGGTTTAGTTGGAATCTCACTCTGTCACCCAGGATGGAGTACACTGGCATGATCATGGCCACCGCAGCCTCAACCTGCTGGGCTCAGGTGATCCTTCCGGCTCAGCCTTCCGAGTAGCTGTAACTACAGGCACATGATACCATGTCCATCTAATTTTTTGATTTATTGTAGAGATGAGGTCTCGAACCTGTGGGTTCAGGCAATCCTCTTACCTTGGCATCCCAAAGTGCAAAGCGCCTGAGCCACCGCGCCTGGCCTCTTATTAATATTAATGAGTTATAGTTAACTTTCTAAAAAGTTGACACAAACATAATCATATTTTCCCTTAACAAATGGTGCAATGCCTGTTGTTGATGATGATGCTGCTGAGGGCACATGGAAGACAGGAACCTTCTCATGTGCTGCTGGTCCGGGTGAAAACTGGCACAACTATTAAAAGAATTACTTGACAATATGCAGCATTAAGACTGACAGTGTACCCCCTTTATACTTTTTGTTATCTTTAAGTTGTAAAAATGAGCACATTTACTTGTATAGTCACAAAAAAGTTTTTTAAAGAAAGAATTACACAAACAAAATATAATTTCAAGAACAAAGTTCCTTATATTATATTTTGACTCCCACAGAAGCAATAAAATCTTCTCTTATGTATCCAGATGAAATATCACAAGAGGGTACAGTTAGGGGGAAAAAAAAAAACATATTTTACTTAGGGACTAAAAAAAAGTTTTACAGCAAAGTTTCCAGAGTGGAAGGCAAAACAAAGCTCCATGGTGCTAGTGTTCCATATAAGAGCATATTTTTTAAAAATAAAGATTTAAGGTAAGAACATTTCTCTGCAGCATAAAACGTGGGGATGATGTGACAAAGAGCAGGTAACCAACTCCATTCAAACTTAGTGATTACAATGGCATGAGGAAGATAATTCACTAAATAAAAGTGCTTCCTGGTGACACGACAGATACTTCTGAACATATATAAAGCACTTACACTTTTTTTTTTTTTGAGTCAGGGTCTCATTTGTCCAGGCTGGAGTGTAGTAGCATGATCATGATGCTCATGGTTCGTGGCAGCCTCGACCTCCTGGACTCAGGCAATCCTTCCACCTCACCATCCCAAGCATCTGGGACTACAGGAATGTGCCACCATGACTGGCTGATTTTTTTGATTTTTTTGTAGAGACGAGGTTTTGCTATGTTGCCCAGGCTGCAGCACTTGTACTTTTGATGAAATACATCATTCATGTTAAAAATGGAGTAAGATATAGTTCCAGCTACTAGGAAGGCTGAGGTGGAAGGATCAACTGCGGGTCAAGGTTGCAGTGGCCATGAGCGTGCCACTGCACTCCAGCCTGGGCGACAGAGTGAGACTCCGGTTAAAAAAAAAAAAGGAGTAAGCCTAGACCCAAAGTTTACTTTCCAACCACAATACTTACAACCTGAACCAAAATCTAGGACAAGAACAGACTGAGGGAAAATACACGTCTGATATTCTAGTTATATTTATTACTCTTATTTCCATTTTAAGGTCTTATTGGTTGTTAAAAAAAAAAAAACACTCAGCACATACATTCTTCTCAAATTCTTAAAGCCAGTTGACATACTCATGAGACAGGTGGCTGCCCAAACTAGTTGTTAAGAAAGGAAGTCCTACTCAAACACTTGCAGCAGGCAGAGGGTGTGATTAGAGACGAGTAACAGTTTTCATTTGTAACACTTCAGGATTCCAAGTGCTCAAAGTTCTGAACAGGATCCAGGTTTAAAGGGTGAAAAAACACAGAGCACAAAAATTAAAAATATACTCAACCTCACAAAATGAATAAAGCACAGTGGATTAAAGATTTCAGAAAAAAATTTATAAATGAAAAACCTCTGGTTATTGATCAAAATTTATATGTAATAATGCCAACCAATATTAAGGTGAAGAAATATTTTTTAAACGCTTCCTTTGGCTAACAATACTTCAAGAAACTATTTTTTTTTAATTAGAGTCTCACTATGCTGCCCAGGCTGGAGTGCAGTGACACCCCAGCGTCGAGCTGCTGGGCTCCGGCTATCCTTCTGCATCAGCCTTCCAAGTAACTGGAACTACAAGCATGCACTATCACGCCTGGTTAATTTTTTTATTTACTGTAGAGACGAGGTCTCACCAAGTTGCCCGGGCTGGTCTCAAACCTGCGGGATCAGGCAATCCACTCGCCTTGGCCTCCCAAAGTGCTGGGATTACAGGCTGAGCCATCAAGCCCAGCCAAGAAACTCTCCTATAAATATCATCTATGTCTGGATCATGCTGAATTTGTAAGTTAACCAGAATTGCATGAACTGGATTGGAGACCACCAAATGTCCCACATTTAGTGGATAGAAAGTATCCTAGGAGTTAGGCCAGGCGCAGTGGCCCTCATCTGTAATCCCAGCACCTTGGGAAGCTGAAGCAGGAGGACTGCCTAGGTTCAAGACCAGCCTGGGCAACATAGCAAAACCTTGTCTTTACAAAAAAAAAAATTAAAAATTAGCTGGGTGTGGTGAGCATGCCTGTAATCCCAGCTACTTAGGAGGCTGAGGTGGAATGATCACCTGGGCTCAGGAGGTCGAGCTGCCATGAGCCATGAGTGCTGTGATCGAGCCACTGTACTCCAGCCTGGAAGACAGAATGAGATGACTCCAAACAACAACAAAAAAAGTAAAGAAAGTATTCTAGGAGTTAAAAAGCAGCAAAAGAAAACTTAGGAAGAGAGTAAAAGGTGAGAAGTCACTGAAGTTTGAGAAAACAGTTAATAGTATGAGACAACAAAACAGTTAATAGTATGAGACAACAAAAATGCAACAGTTAATAGTATGAGACAACAAAAATGCAAAATATTAAAACACAAAGTTGCCACATTTATCAGATTCCAAAAATAATCCATAAGGAAAGAAAATTTCAGAGCCTCTCATGCTCTGGTAAAAAAGGACTAGTATTTCAAATTATGGAAGGTTTCCCTCATCTCTCTCCCTCATCAAATAATGACTGAAATACTGAGTGTTGGACCAAGTGGGAGAATTCAAATAATAATATTCAGGACAAAATCAAACCACTAAAGCAAAAAAAAAAAAAAAAAAAAAGAAGACAAGGAGGAGAAGGAGGAAGAAGAAAAAGAAGCCAAAAATGACAAGGAGTGTGTAACACGGTTGTTCACTGGTTTTGTCTATAATGGAAAAAAACAGAAAGAGAAACAATTTAAAGAGCCATCAAAAGTGTTGTGGAAAAACTGAAATGTGTAATAAAAATAATAATGTGTAATAAAAATAAAACAGTTAGAATTGGAGACCTAGATTTAAATATATCAACATGTATAGATGTTAGAAAACAAGAATGAAAGACTGCTGTAGAATTTATACATATATAAATATATATGCACTGCACATACATATATACTCACACATATAAAATTTATTGTCTAAAAATTAAACACACGAAGCAATGCATTTTCAAACACACACATACATATCTACAGCACAGTAGAAGGATCCCACTAAATACATGGCAATAGGTTGTCTCTGGAAGTAAGAGTTAGAAAGAGACCTGAGAAAGTGAATAAAGAGGACTTTAGCAGACAGTGTTTGTCATGATCTCTTTTTGTTTGGCTTTTTTTTTTTAAGCTTTTCAAATGGTAAATTTTAAAAGCTAAAGAAAAAGACCAACATTGAAGCAATATTAAAAAAATTAAAAAAGCCAATGAATTCAGTCCAGATCATCTCACTAATGAAAATCCTATGCTGGTAAATATTTTTCCTATGGTTAATGGAAATTAAACAGCAGTGGGGTTACTTAATAAGCAGAGGAGAAGAAAGCACATCTTAAGTAACAAGAATGCTCGCAGTAATCCAACATATCTTCACAGGGATTCAATCCTTCTAAGGAACTGTTTCCACAGAGCACTGTTTCTCCTCTCCACCATTCCACCTTCTACCCTGCTGTAGAAACATGCCCTCCCTCTTTCCTAATTGCATCCATTCCCCTCTAAGGACCAATCTCTCCTTCTGCAAACATCACCTCAAATTTTAGTAACTGAAAACTCGGACAGATTTTTAAAAGAACACAAGACTTTTTTTTTTTTTTGCCTCCTTGAAATGACTGAAGCTTTTTCTCCTCTTTCAAATATGTTTTTCTTCCCTCTTCTTTTACTTTTTCCCTCTCAACCTGTTTTTCCCCCTCCCATTCTCTCACTGACCAACAGTTGCTTTCAGAGCTAGCAAGCTTCTGGCAGTTCATACTTTTCACTTCTTACAGGAAAAGATGTCCTCAAGTAAACCAAACAAAATCCCACTCCAAAGATCAAAGTTCAAATAAAGGGAAAAAACTTAAAAAGAAAAAAATACTAACCATATTTTGCTGCCTTTCATTTTGGTATTATGGTGAGAAATAAAGTTCTAATTACTAAATAAGAGCAAAATCGAACTTACTTGCACATTTTATCATCTTTATAGCATTTAAATTTATCCAGGGTCCTCTGTTTCACAAGTCACTTTGGTTAAGAATTATAAGGCCACTTAGAGTAGGTCTGTGGAGTTGAGCACTACAGACCAGTGGAAACCATCACCTCAAGATCTCAGCAGAACAACCTGATATCCCAATCCCATCCTCCTGGTATCCTCCTCTAAAAGGATTCCCAAGGTCCATTTCCAGTTAAATGCTTTAGGCTGTATAACTACTTTCTCACAAACTGTATTCAATGCTTCACAGTCTTCAACGTAGGCTGACATTTATGATCTTATTTGGGATTTTAAACAGCTCTGTGAGGCATGCAGAGCAAGTATGTTACAAATAAGGAAACAAGCTCAGAGTTCCAATTTGTCATGGCTACATGGCTATTAAGGGGCTTGAGTTCAGAACTTAAATATTTTAACTCCTAATCTAATAATTTGTAATTCCTTTAATCCAATATTCCTTAGATCAGGTATGGTCTTTGGCTCAACATGTAGGAATTGGAAAAATATCTAAGAAAGATACCTTTATATTCCCTAGCTTTCAATTCTGATTTCATTTTCAAGTGGCAACTCTGTAGAAAGGTATGTTCTTTTGTTCTAATGAATGCTGAGCACCACAAATAATGAAGACCTCAGCAAATCATTAATGGGTTCAAGCCTACACTTTTGAGACTGGATCCTAGGAACAAATCTTATGTTCTAATTCTTTTATAATGACTTCACGCTTTAGCACCTAAATGATCATTAATTTTTAAAAAATAAAATGTCTACTGTTCTAACATGCCAGAGTAATTTTCTAGTCTGAATTTCCAAGAAGCCAGTGTCTTCCCCCACAGAAATCTCTTTCCTTTGCCACAGGCTTCCAGAATTAAAAAACACAATTTCCACCATCCCTTAATTATATGCATCTCAGGTATCTAACATGACTCAACTACTACCTGGCACCATCTTCAACCCCATTTTTGCTCAAGCTATAAACCCTATCTTTTCACATCCCCTCTATCAGCAAGTCCTGCCGGCAGTCGTGCTTCTCAATGTATTACACATTTAACCATTTCTCTACCCTGAACAGTTAACTAGTTTCTAATTGATCTCCCAGCTTCCTCTGTAGCCCAATGAATGTGTTCTCCATATAGCAACCAGTGAGTTTTAAGATGTAAATCAGATCATGTCACTCCTCCAGGCAGCCACACTTAACATAAAATTCAACCTCTTTATCTGAACCTACAGGATCCTACAAGAGCTGGCCCATTACACCCAATCCATCACTTCCCCTCTCCCTCATCACTAACTTCACTCCAAACACACTGGTCTTTCTATGAACAAGATGAGCTTGTTTCCCATCTCAGAGCCTTTGCACGCTTCTCTCAGCCTGGAAGAACCTTCTAGATCTTCACAAGCTTCTGTTATTTACGTCCTAGCTCAAAAATCACCTCTTTAAAAAGAGATCTTCTCGGGACCCGCCTGGGCAACTTGGCGAGACCTCATCTCTACAATAAATCAAAAACTAGCCGGGCGTGGTAGCGCGCGCCTTTAGTTCCGGCTACTTGGAAGGCTGAGGCGGAAGGATCGCCGGAGCCCAGCAGGTCGAGGCTGTGGTGGCCGGGAGCAGCCACTGCACTCCAGTCTAGGCGACAGTGAGACTCCAACTCAAAAATAAATAAATAAATAAAAGAAGAGATCTTCTCTGACCACAGACAAAAGTAGCAGTTCCACCTCGACTCCTCGGAATCTATTTCATGCGAACGTATCCTCTGCATTGCCTACAGTCTCTAGGCTGACCCCCTTCTGAGGATATGCAGAACAATGACATACTGGTCCTGCAGAGCTGGACACTGGAAGCTCTGCTGAGATCATGCTCATATCCAAGTCAGAAGCAGACTCTAGTCTTTTTGCTTTTCGTGCCCAACATAATCTCTATTAAACTTTTTTTCTTTGGGTATAAAATTTTTAATAAACAAAATCATACTTATTCTTGGAATATTTTCCTATCATATTGTTTAGGCCTCTCTTTTTAAAAAATATGCTAAACCTCTAGACTCTGTCTTTATTTTTTATTTGCCTTAAAGAAATCATTAGTTTTTCTAAGTCTTACCCTATAGGATATAGTTTACTTCCCATCAGTTGAAGAAAACAACTGGTCAAAAAGGAACCAGAAAGATGAGAGCTATTTTCCAGGATGGGAAATTGTCTTGCAATAGAAAAAAAAAAGCTGGAGATATGAATATGTTTAGAGATGGTGATCTAAGTAATATCAACAATTTTAACAAATGCCTTATAGGGTGATAGTAAAAAAATCGAGAAAACTCGTTAATACTACTTAATTTTTCAAGAGTAAAGACTAAGCTGATCTGAATAAAGTAATGGGAGTTCTGAATACTTTATGAGGGCACAGGACTTGTACCCAGAGCATCCTGTGTTGTGTCTGGCACACAAAACATGTTTCATAAATGTCTGACAAATAAAGGAGTAAAATAATTTGAGAGATATAAAAGGACTTAATAATATCCAGTCCAATGCAGCTGAGCTCAGACCAGAACCCAGGCTCATACTATTGGCCCCAGAGTTGCGCTGGAAAGAAGAGATGTTGGGCTCAAGAATTTCACTGTGGGTAGATAAGAGATAATACAATGGTGAAAAACAATTAGACAGTAATTAAGGACACTGGGTCCAACAACGATTGATGAACTGAAAAAAATGCAAGACAGACTTTGGTAGGTACTACAGTTACTCATTATGGAGAGTCCAAATGGACTAATAAAATTCTCTCCATTATCAGAAAGGATACCAGAAACAAACCAGAAAACACATGCAACACTGACATCCCCCACCTAGCCTTCCAGTCTTATCCAATGTGACTATTCAAGTTAAGTCAACTGTCAAGCTACCCAATTCCACTGCTCACTCTACATTCATAACAAAATTAATTAAAGCAGCTATACAAACTGGATTCCTCCTAAGAATACGGGGTGACAAAGATAAATTTGCAACTGTTTGTTCTTAGCCCCTATAATCTCTTTTCCCTTTCAATTCAACCAAACCTTTACTGATTAAAACAGCACAGACACAATTTGACTCTGATCCTCAAGATGTGAAAAGGCTTCTTTATTTCTGGAAGCTTTTTCCTTCAAAGCAAAGATTCATCCAAACAGCCTAATCAAATAATTATCAAATATTTAGTGACAATTCTGAGACAGGCCTATGGATCATTTAAATTTTGAAAGAGTAAGTTTTTCCCACCTTTACTAATACAGGTTGAACATCCCTAATCTGAAAATGCTCCAAAATCCAAAACTTTTTGAACATGGACATGACACTCAAACGAAATGCTCATCAGAGTGTTTCAGATGCTCAATCAGTATGTATGGGTTCTGTCAATATTTCCAAATCCAAAACAATCCAAAATCTGAAACACGTCTGGTCCCAGGCCTTTTGGATAAGGGGTATTCAACTTGTAGTAGAGTCACAAAGTAAAGACAGATTTTTAATCCTAAATCTAACAACTAACCATAACATTAGTCAATGTGTTTCTATTGCATGAGCCCTGAAGTCAAGTATAAAAAATATTCATTGAATGCAGTCTAAATGTCCAGTTCCATGCTGAACTGCCAATTTCACCATTACCAATTTCTTTATTTGGTATGCTTCTGCCCTTAGAGAGTCAGAAAAAGACTCAACTGATAGTTAAAAGAAATGCTCATGTTTTCAACAACTGAGAGCTTCTTTCTCTTCATTAGATAAAAAGTCCCCCCCTCCTCTTTAGACAATTTCTGACCATCTCTTACAGTAGATTCTTCCTCCAAATAACAAGCCATTTAGAAGTCACAGACAGTCAGACACGGTGCTCATACCTGTAATCCCAGTAATTTGGAAGGCTAAGGCGAGAGGACTGTCTGAGCCCAGGGTTCAAGACCAGCCTGGGCAACTTGGCAAGACCTCATCTCTACAGCAAATAAATTAAAAAAAAATTAGCCAGGTATGGTGGCATGCGCCTGTAGTTCCAGCTACTTGGAAGGCTGAGGTGAAAGGACTGCCTGAGCCCAGCAGGTTGAGGCAGCAGTGGCCTTGAGTGTGCTACTACACTCCAGCCTGGGCAACAGAGTAAGACTCTGACTCAAAAAAAAAAAAAAAAAAAAGAGAAAAAAGAAAAGAAATCACAGACTATCTTCCCATCCATTCACCCCTGGATACAAGATAGAACAAAAACACAGTACAATCAGTTTTTAAAATAAAGAACAGTCAGTTAGGTATTCACATCAGAAAGGGTAGGTTTGGACTCTATTCACTTCAAATAATACTTAAGGAATTCATAAATCCATTTACTTTCAAGGGACTAGGTCCCTCAAAGTTACAAGTGTGGGGAAGAGTTAACATTGCCCCACTTTATCATTATTGCCAGAGGCAGTGCCTTTGAGAACTGTCTTAAAAAGGTCACCATTTTATTGGGTCTTTCAGAATCAATTCTTCAGTGAGAAATGAAGATCAGTTAAATAAACTGTTAGAATAAGAATAGAACAATTCAATATATTCATAAGCTATTGCTGTCCTCAGGACCTGAATTCTACTGCAGGCTTTGCAGACACTTTCCTAAATTTGAATTTTCTCATCTTTAACTAAGGGTAACTGTACAAGATCACCTAAGGTCCCTTCCAATGTTAAAGTTCTATGCCCCTGTGAAAACATTGTCAAAAACTATACCTGCTCCTCTTCATATACTTTTAAAAGTACATATATAACATAAATAATTAAAAGTTATAAGAAGTTATAACTGAAAAGTATGTTTCCTTCTAAACTCCCCTCTGAAGCCTAAATAAAGGTAACCACTGTTTTTTTTTTTTGGTATCTTCAAACAAACTAAACAGGCATGTATCAGCAAATACAGAGGGTGCCAAAGAATGTATACACATTTCAAGCGATGTTATCTATGTATTACCTTTCGAAGATAAATCACAGTAGCAATGTGTATAGTATGACATTAGATCACCCATGCTTCTGCCATTTTCTTTGTCCTGCCTGTCCCATGGTGGCACTAGCATTCATCTGATTAGCGCCATCTTTTAAGTGAACATCATACTTAAAATGTGTATACATTTTTTTGGGTACCTCTGTATAATGCATATTCCCTGTAGGCATACATATACTTTAAACTTTTTAATGGTTGCACAGAATTCTGCTATACCCTGCTGTGTTATTTCCAGTTTTCACTACCACAAACAACGTAGCAAACAAGTATATCTGAACTTGAGCACGAGGTAGGCCCAAGAGCCTGCACACTATTTTGATTGAGGTTGCCAAACTGCCCTCCGAAATGTACCAATATGTATTTTCAATATGATTCCCCTTGGGCATCCATCCTCTTGAAACATTCAGGATGGCCAGAAACAGTCACAGAAGAGTGGGTACAAACCTTTAATTAGAAAAGCCAGTGAGATTTTGACCAGGAAAAAAAAAGGTCAGAAAGGTATTATATGAATAACCAAAATAGCAGACATAACATGTTGGTACTTGTTTGTTTACAAGATTTAAGTGTTCATGGTTCTTTGCAGTGCTTGTAAAAGAAGATATTGACAGAAAATAAATTTCTATTCAAAAAGAGTAGAGGAGCAATTTGTATTGTAAATCCCATGAATCCCAAGAAGGCCTGGTTCTGCCTTGTATCAGGATGTGGATTTTAATAAGATATATGGCTAAATTCCTCCACATATAATCTGGCCACCTCCACCCAGAAACGGTAATCAGCACAATGAAAAGTGAATTTAGTCCCTTGTCACTGGCAAAGGACACCCATCAATTTAATTCAGCTGTTTACCCCCGAATTAAATGGGACAGTGCATGATTCCAGAGGTGACAAATGTGTTAATAAAGCACACAGAAAACAACTCTTGAGGTATTAAAAAAAAATTATTTTCTTAAATTAGTGACCAGGTGGGGGAAGAGGGTCTCTATGTTGCCCAGGCTGGTCTCCGACTCCCACACTCCAGAGATCTCTTACCTTAGCCTCCTGAGTAGCTGGGACTACAAGTATGTGTCACCATGCCCAGCTAAATGTTTTTAAAATTAATGTCTAGAATGTAATAGATATCCAATAAATAACTACTATATTAATTTATGGCATCTAGTTTGGAAATTATTCTCTTAGTTTCTTTTCTTTTTTTAAGAGATGGGGAGCTGGGTGCCATGACATGTGCCTAGAGTCTTCAGATACTCAGGAGACTGAAGCAGGAGGATCCCTTGAGGCCAGGAGTTCAAGGTCACAGTGCACTGTGCCAGTGTGACAGCCATTGCACTCTAGTCTGGGCAACATAGCAAGACTCTGTCTTTAAAAAAAAAAAAAAAAAGAGTCCATGTGTAGTGGTTCACATCTATAATCCCAGCACTTTGGGAGACCGAGGTGGGAGGACTGCTTGAGGTTAGGAGTTCAAGACTAGTCTGGGCAACATAGCAAGACCTCGTCTCCCCCCCAAAAAATCAAATTATAAAATGAAGCAAGGTATGGTGGTGCATGTCTGTAGTCCTAGCTACTTGGAAAGCTGAGTTAGAAGGACTGTTTGAGCCCAGGAGTTGGAGGCTGCAGTGAGCCATGACTGTGCCACTGCACTCCAGACTGGGCAACAGAGTGAGACCCTAACTCAGAGAGAGAGAGAGAAAGAGAGAGAGAGAGAAACAGAGAGAGAGAGAGACAGAGAGAGAGAGAGAGGGAGAGAGAGAGAGAGACAGAGAGAGAATGAGAGACAGAGAGAGATTCAGAGAGACAGAGAGACAGAGACAGAGAGAGAGACAGAGAGACATACTTTGGAAGGCCTATGATAAGATGGGAAGACGATGAGATGGGAGGATTACTGGAGCCCAAGAGTTCAAGATTAGCCTGGGTAACACAGCAAGACCCCCATCTCTACAAAATAATAATTAGTTGGGCATGGTGGCATACACCTGTAGTCCTAACTACCTGAAGACTGAGGCAGGAGGATCCCTTGAGCCCACATGTAGCACAAGTGCAGTTAGCCATGATCGTGCCACTGTACACCAGCCTGGGAGACAGAGCAATATCCTGTCTCTAAAAATAAAAAATAAAATATCTATTACATCTTCAATTGTAGTGTGCGACCAACATTTGGTAGGGAAAAACAAATACTTTGGTCTTACATTGAAATGTGAAAAAAATGGGATATTTTAGAATCACAGAAACTTGCTATATTTGAAGTGGTATATCTGTTTTCAGTAGAAGTTGCTTCTAATTTTGTAAGAAAAATAGGAAAATACAACTTACAAACATTCACTGTGAGGCTATTCCTAACACATTTCTTTCCTCTCCTCCAACACCCACATCTTTCAAGAAAACTCCTCCCCTCAACCTCCACTCCCACGGGGCCCAGCTACTCAGGAGGCTGAGGTGGGAAGATCCCTTGAGCCCAGGGGTTCGAGTGTAGCCTGAGCAACTAAGAGAAACCCTATGCTGTTAAAAAAAAAAAACGAACAGCTACAAAAAAAACTGCCTCCCAGTTTGTTATAAGGATTCACTAAAACACAAGTCCCACATATTTAAGCAATAATGGGAAAAACTCAGAATCAAAGCCAACCTTAATGCCTACATATAAAACCAACCAAGCACAACAAGTCTTATGCCACGGACCAGAAATATCTCTTTCAAAATGAGGGGGGTCTTCTAACCCTTGCTCTGGACTACACCACAAACTGTAGGTGGGGTCCAACTGCAGACACTAGGCTCAGAGCAGATAGTTCAAGGTATTCAGCAGGGTCAACTGAAAAAGAGAGGGCAAGTTGAATTAAGTGGGATGGAAAGTCAAATATAAGAGAGTTACTTTGCAAGGATCCTGCCCACGATATTATCAAAAAATTATGGCGGAGATCTCCAGATCCTCAACAATAAAACCCTTACCTGCAGGCATATGATCTGAGTAGGCCCTTGCAGATTAGTTGCAGCTGAAGAAAAAGTCTTCTAGATGCTGGCAAATTTTATCTAAGAGTTCAATGTCCCATTTAGCAGACTGAATTCCACAAATTAGTAGATAAAAATTTTAGGTGAAGTTTTTTTCAAATGAAAATTTGAAACTAACCCCCCCCCCCCCCAAAAAAAACCACCAAATATTCCAATCACACAAAGAAACAGGCCTCAGGCAGATTAAAAATAACCACAGTCTTCAATACAATCTACTGTTTCCAAGACAAGAATCAGTTTTTTGGATTTGAGATTAGTATTAAGTAGCAATCGGTCAAGGAGCAAAAATAAATGACTACTTGAAACTATCCCAAAAATCAAATCCAAAGACACTCAATTTAACACTGCGCTTGCTCATACTGTTGAGAACAAACTAAAGCACTGCTTGCTTGGGTTACCATGTTAAATGGTAAACTACTATGACATAAAAGAAAGTCACTGCTCACAATTGGCTGCAGGTAGCCTGGTCATCAAGGTTCATATCTATTGGCTACTGCCCACAGCTGCCAGAAAAGTTTATCCAATCAGATGTGTAATCCAAATAACTTTCCAAAGTAAGTAGTTTTTAAACTGATATTCTGGCTGGGCGTGGTGACTCACACCTGAAGTTCCAGCACTTTGGGAGGCGGAGGCGAGAGGATTGCCTGAGTCCAGGGGTTTGAGACCAGCCTGGGCAACTTGGTGAGATATTGTCTCTGCAATAAATACAAAAATTAGCCAGAAGTAGTGGCACTTACTTGCCTATAGTTCCAGCTACCTGGAAGACTGAGGCAAAAGGATTGCCTGAGCGGAAGGATTGCCTATGCTACTGCACAGAGGCTGTGATGGCCATGAGCATGCCACTGAACTCTAGCCTGGGAAACAGAGTGAGACACTTACTCAAAAATAAATAAATAAATAAATACTGCTATCCAACGTTCTTGAGACTTTCATATTATTTATAATTAACCCAATCACTTCTACTGATACTCTTTTGTCTATAAACTTTGACTTGCACAGCTGATGTTAATTAGCTATTTTTAAATATTGTTATAATGTAGTTGGCAATAAAAATGATGCTGATATCCTCATTCTTCATTCTGGAATTAAATTATTAATTTTTATTTTAATTCCTACCATAGTTGAAGGAGAGGAAAAACTTAGTCAAAAAAAATTTCAAAAAAATTATTTTAAAACAAACCATAGATATCTACAATGAAATCATATATCTATTTACCTATCCCAGTGGGGGAGGAGACTGGAGTGCACATAGTTCTTGCGACCCAGTTTGTGGACCCTTCAGGTTCTATCCTGTCTTCCTCTCTTCAAGTATTAACAACCGAGTAGAAGGAGAGCAGATACATCTAACTCCACCCATTTTCTTTTTTGTGAACTTTGTCACAGAATTAGTGAAAAGGTTGAGAGAAATGTATTAAAATGAGGTTTTCCCAATATAAAAAGATCCAGCCATAACCTAGCAAAGGGTCCAAGAGTGGAGCATCCACAAATTAAAAAAATAAAAGAGTAGCGCATTCACAGAGCCCTGGGACAAACTCTGACTGCACTTTTTAAACAATTTTTATACATAATAAAATGTACTTTTTGGTGTGCAGTTCTGGGAATTTTGACAACTACCTACAGTCACGTCACTACGGCCAAAATCAAGATATAAAACAACAAACGTATGTAAGAATTATTGGAAGCACTTACTTTAAAAGACAGGATTTCTATCAAGTCAAAAGCAGAAAAAAACAGGATCTTAACATGTAAACAAGGATTTACTGAAAACAGAGGAATACTAGTCCCTCTCTACTTTTGCTCCTGCCTTCTAGTCAATCCAAACCACTCTACAATCTCCCCTATTTTCATTAATTTCCATGGCTTCAGTTACCAGTTACATGCCTATCTCTCCTGTACTTCAGACTGGTACTAAACATCTCCACGTGGCTAGCCCATAGACATCCTTAACTCAGTGCATCCAAAGGGAAGTCCATCTTCCACCAAACATCTGATTGTCTTCCAGGGATCCAACCACTCATCCAAGTGCTCTAACTAGAAACCTGGGAGTCAGCCCTAACTCCCCACTCTCCTTCACTACCCTCACCTCTACTTGGTCAACCCCCCAATTCGGTCAACCACTACATCTGGCCAATTTTACTTCAAAAATACATCCCAAACTCAACCCCACAACCAACAGCTTTACTTCAAAACTCTCAAACTCATCTCCACAACCAATAGTAGTACACTGAGGTATTATTTTAATTGCAATACTTTCCTCTTCCATTCCTGCAGAGTTAGCCGTTTTTTGCTATAGCATCTTTGAATACACTATTTCCTCTACCCAAATGCCTTTTCCCTCATCTGTGTAAATACCGACTTTGTAAACATCTACTTTGACCTCTCTAGGTAGAAATAAATGCTTCTTCCTCACTCGTAATGTGCAGATCTCTTACTGTTGTAATTATTTTTCTTTCTCACTAGACAAGTGTCCCTGGAGGGCCCTTACCTTGTCACATTAACCTCGGGAAGACTGGTGTCTAGACATTGCCTAGCAAATAGTAGGTGCTCAATAAATGTTTGAAAAAGGAATGAGTGAATAGATTGCGATTCAGATAAAGTGGCCTCAAAGACTGTTACTTCCCTTTTGCTAAGATTCCATGCTTATCAAGTGCTATGGTTGGAATGTGTCCTCATGGTTCATGTGTTGAAAATTTAATTCCCATTGCAACCTTACGTGGAGGTGGGGCCTGATACCAAACGATTAGGTCATCAGGGTTCTGCCCTCAAGAAGAGATTCATGTCCTTCCTGCCAGAGTGGGTTAGTGAGTGGGCTGCCCTCCTTCCTCCCTCCTCCTCTCGCATGAGCTCTCTCGTCCTTTTGCCTTCTACCATGGGATGACGCAGCAGGAAGGTCCTTGCCAGATGGACCTCGGACTTCCCAGCCTCCAGAACTGTAAAAATAAATCTCTGTTCTTTATAAATTACCCAATATCAGGCATTCTGTTACAGCAGTGTAAAACGGACTAAGACACCAAGTGATCTTTTGATTAGTACAGCACAGTATGTTTGCTAGTTGTATATCTCAGGCAACTTACTTAAAAACCCTGTGTGCCTGGGACTTCCCATCTGTAAGATACAGATAAGCATACTTTCCTCATAAGGTTGTTGTGAAGATTTCTTTTTTTTTTCTGAGTTGGAGTCTCACTCTGTCGCCCAGACTGGAGTACAGTGGCACGCTACTGGCCACTGCAGCCTTGACCTGCTGGGCTCCGGTGATCCTTCCGCCTCAGACTTCCAAGTAGCTGGAACTACAGGCGTACACTACCACGCCCAGATAATTTTTGATTTATTGTAGAGACGAGGTCTTGCCAAGTTGCCCTGACTGGTCTTGAACCCGTGGGCTCAGGCAATCCACTCGCCTCGGCTTCCCAAGGTGCTGGGATTACAGGCTGAGCCATCGAGCCCGGCCTGTTGTAAAGAGTAAATAAGCTAAACACATGTAAAATGCTTAGAGAGCAATGTCTAATACATAGTAAATTCTCAGTAAACATTAGCTGTTATACTAGCTGGGCCTAGTGACTCAGGCCTGTAATTACAGCACTTTGGGATGCAGAGGTGTGAGGACTGCTTAAGGCCAGGAGTTCAAGACCGGTCTGAGAAACATAGCGAGATCCCCTCTCTACAAAAAAAGCAAAAAAGCAAAAATAGCCAGGTATGGGGCATGCACCTGGGGTCCTAGCTACTCGGAGCACTGAGGCAGATGAGCTTAGGAGGTTGAAGCTGCAGTGAGCAATGATCATACCACTGCAGTTCATGAAGCCTGGGTGACAGAGTGAGGCCTTGAATAAAAAAAAAAAAATTAGCGATTTGATTAATTTTTTAATAATACCCTGATACTAGGAAGGAAAAATGGGATGAACAGATAATGTTTTCTAGGTCATGGAAAAGACTACGTCATGGAAAAGACCCCTCAGTATACATAATAAAATGGCATTCTGGATTATTTTCACAGCATTTTGTGAGTTTGATTGGCTTTTCCCAAGGACAATTAACTTGGTGACAGTGAGGAAACTGAACTTACTAGCAAAACTAAGTAATGGATCCTGAATCTTGAAGACTCCGCCAAGTTAAGAATATCCTGAGAGGGCCTAACAGAAGAGCCAGTTGGTCACCATATGATGCCTTACCTTGGTTCTCCCTAAAATGCAATATTTTGGTCAATTTATTGAAAAAAATATGATGTAAAGAGAGGGCTACCTAAAGTATGCCACTGATTAGCTCTGAACCTGATTACGTACTTTAAAGTCCTTGAGTTTTAAAAAAGCACCAGTCAGTTCTCACTTGTCCATTCTAAGGGAGGTAAAGAGTGATATAAATAATTCAAAACAGTATAAACAAGAAATCCTTAACATTTTACTTTGGAATGCATTATTATATAATTTTTTCCTATAGCTCTCCATGCAAAATTTTATCTTGACTGAACTAATAATAATTGTTTACATAGCCTGGACAAACATTAAAGACATCATGGGAGTGAATTCAAGATAAAACAGGAAGCCAGCATGAGATAAATTTGGATGGATAATTTACATGAGGATAAACTGACTATTACATGATAATTCCTCTTGATCTCACAGCATCCTCTTGCAACTCAGTCTTAGCCATAAAATTCTTTCAAATGAAAATCTCTAAATGCCATTTAGAAGTAAAAGATAAGCACAACCAAATTTTCAAAGGTGAATCAATCTATACCTGGGGGGCCATTAGAGAATCATCCAACTGAGGATCCTATAGGGGCGCATGATTGTGCCTAAGAAGCTGCCAGTGAGTACGAGCCTGACTACAAGCCAAGTTATGTTATAAAAAAGTCAAGGTATTCCTAAAGGTTATCTAATACTCTTAGTGCTAGAAAGGACTTCAGAGACCACTTTGTCTAAGCCATTTTATTTTTATTTTTTATTTTTGAGTTGGGGTCTTACTCTGTTGCTCAAGCTGGAGTAGAGAGGCACGATCACGGCTCACAGCAGCCTCAACTTCCTGTACCCAGGGAATGCTCCTGCCTCAGTCTCCTGAGTAGGTGGGCCTATAGGCATGCACCACCATGCCTGGCAGATTTTTTCAATTTTTTTGTAGAGACGAGGTCTCACTATGAAGCCCAGGCTGGTCTCGAACTCTTTGGCTCAAACAATCCTCCTGCCTCAGCCAAAGTGCTGGCTGGGATTACAGGCATGAGCCTCCATGCCTGGCTGAACCCTTTGATTTTATAAAACAAATAGACCCACAAAAGCTGAAACATATCTGTCAAATCATAAAGCAAAATAAATATTTAAGTACTGAGGAAGTTCATTATTTACATAATTCATACATAAATAATCCTTCTCCTATATTTCTTGTAAAGAGACTTGAATGTATCCAGTTTGCTTAAATTAAGCCACATCTATACATTTGCTTTATCTTACAGTTCCATACCATACAGCATCACATATACTAAGAATAAAGTCAGTCCTTTGGGATACAACTTAACTGTACAAGCCTCTTCACTAAAGCCACAACATAAACACTCCTTTCCAATCAGTTGACTCTAGTCTATTTGTTAGCTCAAACACACAACCATATGCCTTTCTCAAATTTATGCATACCACTCTTAAAGCCAGGAATGTTTTCCTACCTCCTGTCTGAAACTATCTTCCCAGATTCAAGTCAAGTCCTACCTTGTCCTGAAGTGTTTCCAAACCAAGCTAAGCACTCCAAACTCCTATGCTTATTGTCACTTTCTTGGCAGTTAACAAATGTTACTTAGAATCCACCAACTGCCAATTAACAAAGGATGCCCAGAATTTTAATTATTGTGTTTGTGTGTGTGTATGTGTGTATATCTTCCCCTACCCCCAAATTCTCTTTCAGTAGGTCTAGTGAGACATAAAAATAGGTACTTAAAAAACAAAACAACAGGGCCAGGTTCAGTGGCTCAGACTGCAATCCCAGCACTTTGGAGTAAGCGTGGACTGCCTGAGGACGTGGCGTGGGTTGCCTGAGGCTGCGGCGTGGATTGCCTGAGGCCGTGGGTTCGAGATCAGCTCAGGCAACTTTGAGACCTCATCTCTACAATAAATCAAAAAATTTTTAAACATTTTAAAAAGTATTAGATAGAAAGAAGGAAACAGTTGCTATAAGAATAAACTTGATTTTTTATTTTATTAAAATATATTTAATGCTGTTTAAATATATTTTCAATGACAAAAAATATTTAAGATATAGTTAGGATAAAATAACACTGCATATCCTTTAACACAGCAATTCTACTTTAAGAATCAATCCTGAGGAACCCATCTGATCAGTGTATAAAGATTTATATATAAGAATGTTCATCACAACATAATTTATAAGCAAAGACTGAAGAAAAAGAAAGCTTATTAGCATGAAATTGACCAAGTAAAATATGATGCATCCATACAACTGAATTCTATGTAGTTTCTTTAAAAGACTTTTTATTAACATAAAGAGGTCTACAATGTACTGAATTGTTAAAGCAATTTTTAAAACAACACACATAATCCAATATAAATAAAGACAGGAATATCTACATGCATATATACATTTAGAGAAATGCCTAATAAGATATTCAGAAAATGTTAACTGTAGTTAACTCTGTGTGGTAGAATTTGGGGGTAGTTTCTTACTTTTTCCTGTATGATTTTCTATTTTATTCTGCGCATTATTTTATAATCAGAAAAAGCAAACACTTTAATTCTGAAAAAAATACCATGTTGATTTTTCAATACCAACTATTTTTAAGGATTTGTGTGGAATGCATTTTCCCTTTACCACCACCTATTAAGGGGTGACACAGGCACTCACAGATAGCAATCCCCAGCAATGTGTCAAATTTGACATGTAACTAATAACCTTGTTTTCATGTTGTTTCTTCAAGCCAGAAGTTTCCGAAACAATTTACCCATAAGTTTCACTAAAGGGAGTTTCTCACCTATGCAGAAGATGTGTCCATGGGTGGTGACAGGACAGACAGCAATGAGTCAAGAAATCTTCCAAAGGTCAGTGATCACCACCACCACCACCCCGTCACCAGACCACCAAGGCAGAGGGGAGCCACCACTGCTGTGGCAAATCTGGTCAACAGATGTGAGTACTGAGGTATGGGAAGGCCAATGATACTCTGTGTCTTTATGGTAAATGGATTTCAACTTCAAGGACTCCCATGGCCATTCCACTTCAGAAGCTCATTCATACTCCCATACCCCAAGCAAGGATCTCTTGGAACTCTCGCCACTTCTTAGATACCAACTTTTGAATTTTTCTTTCTGGACTCTTATCCCTCTACCAAGAGAAAGGGAAGAGTTAAAATGAGGAAACAAAAAGGTGAGAACCTTGAGAGAGGACTCAGCTGGGCACACCGGAAGAATAGAAAGGAAGGCAATGCAGTCTGAACATGGACCAAAGTCAAACACTTTACAAGAAATAGGCAAGGGCCGGGCTCGGTGGCTCAGCCTGTAATCCCGAGCTTTGGGAGGCCGAGGTGAGTGGACTGCCTGAGCCCACAGGTTCGAGACCCGCCTGGGCAACTTGGTGAGACCTCATCTCTACAATAAAATTTTTTAAAAAATTAGCCGGGCGTGGCAGCGTGTGCCTGTAGTTCCAGCTACTTGGAAGGCTGAGGCGGAAAGATCGCCAGAGCCCAGCAGGTCGAGGCTGCAGTGGCTGGGAGCGGCCACTGTACTCCAGTCTGGGCGACAGAGTGAGACTCCAACTCAAAAAAAAAAAAAAAACAAGAAATAGGCAAGGACCCTATCACAGAGAGCCTAACAGGTCATACTAAAAACTGTAGATGTTGCTATTTTCATAAATTTTGCTACTCCCATGGTGAATCAATTTCATATAAATGAAACTGCTTCACTTTCAATGTATGAAAATGATTTTCTACATCTATGTCTGGAACCTCATCTGCTCTTCCAAAACCCAGTGAAATAGATTCAACTGCCTACTGGCTAGGCAGCCTCTCTTAAATGTCAATACATTCAAAGCCAAACGCAATCTTTTTTCCTAAGCTAACTTTTTTTCCTAAGCTAACTCCTCTGGTCTGCTTCATATCTGCTGATGGACCGATCATTCATGCAGGTTTTGTATCTCAAAGTTATCTTTCATTTCTTGCCTACTGTCCACCCCCACCATATACAGGTTCCTAAATCCTCAAATCTCCAATCTACACTTGCTTTTTTCTAGTCTACCACTACTAACCTAGTTCACACTAGCACCAAGTCTGTTCGCATTACTAGAGTAGGCTAACACGTTTCCACATCTCCAGTTCCTTCCCCATCAAATTTATCCTGCATGATGTCATTTAGATACCTTAAAACCGCCAGTAAGCATATGCCATACAAATGTATTACCTCAAACTCTGATTTCACTGCAAGCTCCACTCATGTATGTGCCTACTTAACATATTTATACTTAGTCTCATTCGCATCTCAAATTTAACATGTCTAAGACTGAACTCCTGATTTCTGATCTCCCCTCCAAATTCCACACCTACTCCTCCTATTCCTCTCCATCTCCCACCATCATCTCAGTAAGTGACACCTCTACCCATCCAGCTGCTTGAGCCAGAAACCTGGGAGTCATTCTTGACACTTTCCTCTTCCTCAACCCCCACATTCCATCTATAATTAAATGAATTCTTTCCTTAACATGCTTCTCAAATCATCTACTTCCCTCCATCTCCGCTGCCACTGAGTCTCACCTGCAAGATTTTTATTTAAGTGGAATGGGTGCAGCCCAGGCAGCAGGAGTCTTTGAAGTTCCTCAGGTGACTCTAACAAACAGCTAAGGGTAAGATCTAGACGCTGGGCTTTTACTACCTCTCTGACTTCATTTCTACTACCTTCTCCCTTGCTCACTTTAACTCTGAGTCATGCTGGCCACCTTGCTGGTTCCTGAACATGCCAGGCACACACAATGCCCTATGGCTTTTGCTATCCCTTTTGTCTGGACTGCTGGTTCACTCCCTCATCTTCTACAGATATTTACCCAAGCATTACCTCGTAGTGATTTAGTGAGGCCTTCCCTGGCCATTCTACCTAAAATCACAACACCCACTCCCACCCCAACACGCCCTATCTCTTTCTTGGCTTTTGTTTTTCTCCTTGGGACTTATTACCTTCTAACATACCATATATTTTATTTATCTTGTTTGCTGCCTGAATATGAGCTTCATGAGAGCAGGGATTTTTGTCTGTTTTGTTCGTTAACTAGATCCCCAGCATCTGGCACATAGTAGGAACTCAATTAATATTTAATGTCTCAGCAAGGCCTTCCCTGGCTCCCCCAACTAAGTTTAATCTCTGTTATTCTCCCAAATAGTAATGTATTCCTTCATTACTTTATAATAATTCATAATTATTTTTGTGTTTATTTGTTGAAGCTCCTTTCCGAGACTGCAAATTCTATAAGAGGAGGGATTTTTCTTTAGGTTCATCACTAGATGATACACCTTGCCTCATACTTACATGACACAGAGTAACCACTCAAAAACTAGTCAGTAAATAGATAAATACATACATGTATGAGGTCAAATAAATTTTTGGAAAACACACTCTGATCATGCTATTTCTTCAACCCACCACTTTTCAAAGTTTCCCATGCCTTACCACATTAAACCCACACTATTAGCCACGGTGGGAAACCTTTCACATTCTGAGCCCGTGTACTTGCCAGTCTTAGCTCCCATGACCCATCTTTTGCTTCAGCCACACTACACTCTATACTAACAAGCACTGCATTTCTCACCTCCACATTTTTACCCAGCACTCCTTCTGCCTGAACTCCCTTCTCCATCTCTGCTAGTCAAAATTCCAACCTTTCACAACACCTACCCTTCAAAACCCAGTGCAGACAGTCTTGACTCTCACCCCAGCTTCCCCAATGATCTCCTCCTCTTCTAAACACCAAATACATAATCAAGGTTTCCTCTCCCACTCATTTCAGAACACACTCCTCCCTAACCTTCTACCATGCCTTTTACTTAGTCACTCAATATTTGTTGAAATGAAGTCAGTGAACACCACTACTCTCTTCTCTGTCATAAAACATATTTAAATAGTTAGGGGAAGGGAGGGGCTATTCCTCTTTAGTGAGACCCTTTAATGACCAAAAGATATAAAGCTGGAATGGTGAATTCCCAACCTTAACCTTCCCTTCTGTGCCTTTTCTGGAAAGGCAGGACCTTCCCAAATGCAAGTTTTAGAACTCAGATCTTAAAATTATATTTATCAGCTTAAAAAAGTGCTAAGTCGTATATACTACATGACAAATTCCATAAGCTTTATTAAAATGGTTTAGCGAAGACTACCATACAGTTGAAAGAATGTCTGCTGAAAATCTGAACACCTGACACTCTGCTGTTTGAAAATGATAATTCCTGGGAAAACATTTGTGTTCAACTAGAGATTTGAAACTTTTTAGGATCTTTTAAAATATCCCATTCATTCTGATATTATGTTAAGAGATGTTGAATGACTGTCCTCACAATTCAGTAAAATTCTACCATGAAACACTTGTACCTCAAGTACTGACCTTGTGTCCCCGTCCCCACCCACACCCTCTCCTAAGGTTGTGGTTCTCATGTCCATGGATACCTTGAGGTCCCTTTCAAGGGCTCTGTGAAGTCAAAACTGTTTTCATAATAATACTAAGAAACTGTTTGCCTTTTTCACTGTGTTGATATCTGCACTGACAGTACAACAGCAATAATGAGTCAAACACCTGGTGCCTTAGCATAAGCCAGGGTAATGACCCCAAACTGTACTAGTCATTGTGTCTTTCACCAAGATGCATAGGTGATTTTAAAAAACAAGGAGTCACTTGCACTGAAGAATGTTCTTGATGAAGCAATAAAAAGTATTAGCTATATTATGTCTGAACCCTTGAGTGCAGGTCTTTTAAAAACTCTGTGTAATAAAATGGGCCATATGCATAAAGCACTTTTGTAGGACACTCAAGTACAACGGCTGTCTCCAAGAAAAGTGTTGTGCCTCTGAGTTGTGAGTGAAACTAGCTGCTTTTTTCATGGAACACTACTTTTACTTGGAACAAACAATAAACTGGTTATTCAGACATGAATATTTAGCAGACATTTTCTTGAAAATGGAGTCTGTCACTTCAAGGAAAACAAGTGACAGTATCTGTTGCCAACGATAAAATTTAAGCTTTGAACGAAAAAATTTGAATTTTGGAAAACTTGTAGCCGCTTGACAGCTTCCCAATACTTACAGACTTTTCTCAGGAAACGGGTGGTGGTAATAACTAATGCAGGATTTTTTGATATTGCATTATGAAATGTTTAAACCTCTGGAAGACCTGCTTAACTCAATGGACCAGTATTTCCCAAATGACCAAAGCATATTATAAAATCATGTATGGGGAAAAGATCCGTTCTAGTGCAGGATAGACCATTGGATTTTAGTGAAATGGTGATATCAATATGATTCCAAATTCCACACTGCAATTTAATTAAAAAGAAATCAGCACTTGTCAAATTTTGGTGTAGTATCAGAGAAGAGCACGCACATTTGTCCAAAAAGGCTGTAAAAACATCTCCCTTTTTCAACTATATGTCCTTTGAGGCCATATTTTCTTCATATACTTCAATCAAAACAATTTATCACATCAAATTAAATATAGAAGTACATATGAAAATCCAGCTGTCTTCCATTAAGCTGGATATTTAGGAGATTTGCAAAAATATTAAAAATGCCAATCTTCTCACAATTTTTTTTTTAAAGTTAGTTATTCATAAAGGTGTGCTATTTATGTTAATGATAGGGTTTTGTTTTAATTTCTCATTTTAATTTCTAATTTGGTGAATATCGAACTATAACCCACATAAACAAAAGCTCTTTAAGAGGCTGGGCATAATGGTTCATGCCCGTAATCCCAGCACTTTGGGAAGCTGAGGCAAGAGAATCACTTGAGCCCAGGAGTTCAAGACCAGCCTGGGCAACATAGGAACACTTATCTCCACAAAAAATAATTTAAAAATTAACCAGATGTGGTAGCACACACCTGTAGTCCCAGCTACTCAGAAGGCTGAGGCAGAAGGACTGCCTGAGCCCGGGAGGTCGAGGCTGTGGGGAGTCGTGATTGTGCCACTGCACTCCAGCCTAGGCTACAGAGTGAGACCCTGACTCAAAAAAAAAGCTCTTTAGGGTTCTCAGTAATTCTTAAAATTGTAAAGAATTCTGAGACCACAATGTTTAAGAATCATTCCTAAAACTGCTCTGTTTGTACCAAAACTCCCCCTTTTCCATCTGTAACTGGAGTTAAACCTAGGGCAAGTATCTGGCCCAGGGGAAAATCAAGCTTTGACTGGCCAAACCAGATCTCTCTCAGGAATCTGAATTAAGCCTCACGGAGACTGAAGTCTATTTATAGCAGAACACCAGAGTCCATTAAATACCACTGTTGAAGTCCCTGGACCTGTTTTGGTTCCAGCGCTTCTGAGGTTTGGTTATTCAGCTTTGCCTTGGATTCTACAACAGTTATTTACCTTTGATAAATCTCTTTTTATATGAGCTGGTTTAAATAGGTTTCATTTCCTTATGATTAAGGAAGTCTTAACACCATAAAACTCCATGCCTTTACCAAAACCGTTTTACTTCGTGTCCTTATACATCAAATTATAACAAGGTTCTCCTTCATTTGAAGGGCATATCCCTACATAAAAATGAAAAATCACTCCAACAAGAACGAATGGAAATTGTAGGTTCATTGAGAACAACTGATTAGTGACCAGATAAAGAAGGCCTAATTTTTCTTTGCTTTGGGAGGAGGCCATTATGTATCCTACGAACATATTTTAGAAAATGAATAGCGTCATTAAAATGTACCAATCTACTTGTATACCTAATCCTGAATTTTATCCCACATCTTTAAAATTAAATAAATAAACACTAAAAAAAAATAAAAATAAATAAAAAACAAAAGGTGGCCAGCCTCAGTGGCTCAGCCTGTAATCCCAGCACTTTGGGAAACCGAGGTGAGTAGATTACCTGAGGCCTGTGAGTTCAAGACCAGCCCAGGCAACTTGGTGAGACCTCATCTCTACAATAAATAAAAAAAAAACATTAGCCAGGCATGGTAGCGCATGCCTGTAGTTCGGCTACTTGGAAGGTTGAGGCAGAAGGATCACCGGAGCCCAGCAGGTTGACACTGGGGTGGCTGAGAGCGTGCCAATGCACTACAGCCTGGGTGACAGAGTAAGACTTCAACTCAAAAAAAAAAAAAAGGTACCATACCAATCTGACAGGGAGCTTGATGACCAGAAAAAGAACAAGGTAGCGCAACTTGGCTCTACCAAATACGCATAATTATTAAAAAGCTATGAGAATTGAGGCAGTGTAGTACCAGTACAAGATAGGCAAACAGACCAATAGTACAGAATAGAGAAAATAAAGATACAAGCTCTCCTATATGTGGAAACATATAAGTGGCATTATAAAGATAGACTATTCAATAAATGATGTGGGGTCACCAGGTTATCCTTATGGAAAGAAAATTAAATCCATATTTTAGAGTTATTCTTATGATCCCTACTTCAAACCATCATCAAAATAAATTCCAGGTAGATTACAGACCTGTGAAAAGCAAAACTTTAACACTTTTAGAGGAAAATATAGTATGTAACTATTACCTCGAGATAAGAGGAATTCCTTCAAGACATAGAAAACACCATAAAGGAAAAATATAATAAATCTGCTTACATTAAAACCTTAAGCTCAGTTTCAATAAAAGATAACGTTTAAAAACAAATTAAAACATACCCATCAGGATGACTATTATCAAAAGAACCCAGAAAATAAGTGTTGGTAAGGTTGTAGAGAACTTGGAAGCTTTGTGCACTATTGGTGGGAATGTAAAATGCTGCAGCCACTATGGAAATTCCTCAAAAATTAAAAATAGAATTACCATATGATCCAGCGATTCCACTTCTGGGTATATACCTAGAAGAACTGAAAGCAGGATCTTGAAAAGCTATTTGTACACCTATGTTCAGAGCAGCATTACTCACAATAGCCAAAAGGTGGAAACAACTCAAGTGTCCATCAACAGAAAAGTAGATAAACAAAATGTAGCTTATACATACAAAGAAATATTATTCAGCCTTAAAAAGAAGGGAATTTTGCATATGCTACATCATGGATGAACACTGAAGTGAAAAAACAAAACATTACAGAAAGTCACAAAAAAGCCAAATTCTGTATGATCATTTATATGAGGCACCTAGAGTAGTCAAATTCCTAGAGACAGAAATTAGAATGGTGGCTCTCAGAGGTTAGGGGAGGGAGGAAACAGGAAGTTGTTGTTTAGTGGGCATAGCATTTCAGTACTGCAAGACGAAAAAGTTCTAGAGATCTACCACCGCACAATGCAAATATACTTAACACCACTGAACTGTACACTTCAAAGTGATCAAGATAGGCCAGGTGTGGTGGTTCCCAACACTTTGGGAAACCAAGACAGGAGGATCGCTTGAGTGCAGGAGTTCGAGACCAGCCTGGGCAACACAGTGAGACCTGAGCAACACAGTGAGACCTCGCCTCTGCAGAAAAATAAAAAATTAGCCGGGCATGGTGGCATGGGTCCATAGTCCCAGTTATCTGGGAGGCTGAGGTGAGAGGATCACCTGAGCCCAGGTCAAGTTGTGATGAACCATGCTCATGCCACTGCACTCTGGCCTATGACAGAGTGAGAGCCCAACTCAGAAAAAAAAAAATGTTTAGCCGGGCTCGGTGGCTCAGCCTGTAATCCCGCGCCTTTGGGAGGCTGAGGTGAGTGGATTGCCTGAGCCCACGGGTTCGAGACCCACC